>CAUYRT010072162.1:0-48331 GCA_963574885.1 Lepilemur ruficaudatus
TTTTTTTTTTTTTGAGACAGAGTCTCACTCTGTTGCCTGGGCTAGAGTGCCGTGGCATTAGCCTAGCTCACAGCAACCTCAAACTCCTGGGCTGAAGGGATCCTTCTGCCTCAGCCTCCCAAGTAGCTGGGATTACAGGCATGTGCCACCATGCCCGGCTAATTTTTTCTATATATATTTAGTTGGCCAATTAATTTCTATTATTAGTAGAGACGGGGTCCCCCTCTTGCTTAGGCTGGTCTCGAACTCCTGACCTTGAGCAATCCGCCCGCCTCGGCCTCCCAGAGTGCTAGGATTACAGGCGTGAGCCACCGTGCCCAGCTTCACGCTATTTCTTGTAGTATGCTTGCTTTTGGAGGTATTTGGTTATTCTGCAGCAAAGATCACAGCAATTCTAGTTTCCAGTTCCTAGTCTTATAAGGGCTGAGAGGCTGTGTGATAATTCCATTTCCTGACAATGGTTAGTGGTCCTGGAGCCAATGGCTATGGATGTTGTTTCCCCAGTTTCCTGATACTCCACGTTGTTCTGAGGGCCATTTCATGTCGGCACGCAGAAGTCAGGAGATAAATCTCAGTGTTTGCTTGGGTGGAAAGAACCTAAAGAGAACTTAGGTTAAAACCTCAGTATAAAGGTGAATGAGAGATAAACCTGTTGCTAAGAAAAACACACAAGGAAACTTGCCTATCACAACTTTGGGATTCAGCAGAAGAAACAGAAAAAAAATCTTCCGTTAACATTGTAGAAGAATTTCTTTTAAAAATAGTACAAAACATGAAGAAAAGAACTAATAAATTCATCATCTAAACTATGACTTCTGTTCATCAAAAGACACCACAAATGTGAAATATAAGTTATATAAACTGGGAAAAGGTATCTGCAATACAATAAGCAATAAAGGTTTAATATTTAGAATACTTAAAGAACCTCCAAAAATCAAAATGAAACAACTTAATAGAAACGCGGGCAAGAAAAAAAGACATTTCACAGAAAACACAAATGGCCTTTGAGAATAAGACGTTAAATGTCGGTGAGATGTGGAATCACAGCAATGCTCAACAACTGCTGGTAAGACTGTCATTTGAAAACAGCTTAGCGTTGTCCGATAAAGTCGAACATGCACATACCCTGGTATGCTACAACTCGACTTCTAGTAATATCCTCTCTCCCATATGTGTGAAGATATGTACAAGAAAGCTCATAGCAGCACTGTTTATAAGAGCAAAACAACTAGATACAACTCAAATGTCTATCAAGAGCAGAACGAATTATAAAATGTGATATATTAATATACTGGGATATTACATAAAAGTAAAAATAAACTAAAACTATACTTAAACATGGTGATATTGAGTAAAAGCAGCAATTCCCAGAACACCACCTACCTACAGGGTGATTTCACTTACTGAAAGTTCAGAAAAAGGACACTTATTTTATATATGTATATTTAAACTATAGTTAATAGGTACATTTAGATAATCTTATAGGTGATAAATTTAGCATCCTTTTAGGTTCCAATAATTTGTTTTATCATCTCCTTTAATTAAAAGATCTTTTCATGTTTATTTTTTAATATTTTTGTGAAGTTTACAAATTTATAAAATCTAAAACATGCTTTTATAAAGATTAAAGAAAAGCAAATACCAATATATTCATTACGCAGATTAAGAAATGTAACATTAACATTACTAATTTTAGAAGCCTCCCTCAGAGTCACTCCATCCAACTAGACTTAACCATAATATTGAATTATTTCTTTGTCTTGTTTTTAATAGTTTTTAGTACATATTTTATTTTACATATTTTAGTGTATATATGTAATTTTATACATAATTTATATAAAGTTATATATACTTTTGATATAAATTGTACGTAACATTATACACACTTTTATATTTTTATATATATTTTTATTTCATAAAATAGTGTCATTGGCTTACATATTTCTTATGTATATAATACACATATATTTTATTTTATATATAAATCTATAGAGATAGAAATCATATTGGTGGTTGCCTCGGGAAGGGAGCAGGACAAATGGGCATGAGGACACTTTACGGGGTAAGGGAAATGTTTAAAAACTGTATTGTGGTGGTAGTTGCACAACTAAAAATCATTAAATTGTATTCTTACAATGAGTGACTTTTACAGTCTACAAATTATACTTAAAAAGCTACAAATATACATATATGTTCACACATTACCTCTTCCAGGCAGCCTTCTGTGACCAGCCCAGGCAGAAGTTTGTTTCATTCCTCTTACAGTATTCATCAAATCAGGCTACACTCACTGGCATATTTTCAAACTAGAGCTCCTAGAGGGCTGGAATATGTGTTTTTGATTCTCTATCACTCTTTACTATCCATCCCAATACATCCTAGAGCAGTACTTCAACCATTCTTACTCATTAAATATTTGTTTAATGAATGAATAGTGGGACCTCTCCAGGTAGATAAAAGGGTCAGCCACTCTACTAAGAAAATGTGAAATTGCATGATATGTTCAGAGAGGACCAAAGGCAGCAAAGCGAGTACAGAGGTTAAGAGCACTGGCTCTGTAGCCTCACTGCCCAGTTCAATCACAGCTGCACTGTTTAGGGGCAGTGTGAACTTGGGCAAAGTACTTATCCTACTGTGTCTCAGTTTCCTTATCTGTGAAATGGAGATGATAGATTACCTTCTTCAAGGAGTTACCATAAAGGATAAATAACATCAATAAAGCATTTAAAACAGTGCCTAACCAATAAAGCATACAACATCAACATCATCAGTCACCAAGGAAATACAAATTAAAACTATAGTGATATACCACTATACATCTGTCAGAATAGCTAAAACTATAAAGACTGAAAACATAAATGTTGGCAAAGATGTACAGCAATTAGAATTCTCATACGTTGCTACTGGAAGTGAATATTTACCTTGGAAAACTACTAGCAGTTTCTAACAATATTAAACTACACCAAGTGTGGTGGCTCACGCCTGTAATCCCAGCACATTGGAAGGCAAAGGCAGGAGGATCACTTGAGCCCAGGAGTTCGAAACCAGCCTGGGCAACAGTGAGACCCCCATCTCTATAAAAAATAAGAACAAAAAAACCAGCTGGCCATGGTGGTGCAGACTTGCAGTCCCAGCTTCTCTCAGGAGGCCGAGGCAGGAGGATCACTTGAGCCCAAAGGTTCAAGGCTGCAATGAGATACAATGACACTACTGCACTCTAGCCTAGGCAACAGAGTGAGATCCTTTCTCAAAAAAAAAAAAAAAAGAAAGAAAAAAGAAAAAAGAAAATTCAACTATACCTACCCTGTGATCCAAAATATTCACTCCTATATTTATATCAAAAAGAAATAATAAAATACAACCACAGAAAGACTTTCACAAAAATTTTGATAGCAGTTTTATTCATAACTTAAGACTGGAATGAGTACAAATATCCATCAGCAGGAAAAAAATCAACAAATTGTGGTATATTAATAAATGGCACACTACTCAACAACAAAAGGAACAAACTGCTGATACATGCAAAACATAAATGAATCTCTAAATCTTTATGCTGAGGAAAGTAAGTCAGGCACAAAAGAATGCTATGTTACTCCATCTGAAAGACTGCAAAGAACATTCAAAACTACGCTTTGGTGATAGACATCAGTTCAGTGGTTGCCTTTTGAAAGGGAGAACATTGGCTGGAAAAAGGCAAGACAGAAATTTCTGGGGCAATGCAAATGTATGTCTTGATTTGATTCACAGCAGATAGAATTTATCAAGTTGTACACTTAATTTTTTTTTACTCTATGTACATTATAGCCAATAAAATACTCTTAGCAAGAAAACTTTGGGAATTTTTTTCCCAATTAAAATGTTATATCAAGTGATTAAAAAGTGTCTGGCATGTGGTAAATATCCATTCAAAACTACCATTATCAATCCAGGTTGGCTAATTTGTTAGAGTGGAGAGGGAATAATCATGATTAAGTATGGAAAAAAAAAGTATGGTGGTGGCAAATAAATAAATAAAGGCTGAGTGTGTCTCTCAAAGAAGGGGAAGATTGGGAATATTAGATATTTTTGTTTTTGTTGTTTTAAAAACATTTATTTTTATCAGGATGAACAAATATTTTAAAATATTATTCAGGTTTTCCTGGGGGCTACTTTTATATTATACGTGAACTTTCTCTTCTCTCCTAGGCCCATATTGAATATTTAAAAATTATATATATATATATATATATATATAAAACAGCTTTTCCAATTCTAGCTAGGATCCTGAATTGTGCAGTGATCATTAAGGGACACTCATGATAGGGGTAAAATATAATGACTAGTATCTTCAACTTATGTCTATGATACTGCACTTAGAAATTTAAGGTCATGTTAACATTAGCAGCTAAAGGTATAATTAACTGTAACTGTGGAAGGTGGGATGTCTTTTGAATACCACTTTGGAATGTTTTCAATGAGTCAGATAAAATAAGGTAAAAGCTTAATCAGGCATAGAGCAGGAAGTATGCACACGTAAGGGTGTACCCACAGCATTTCTATACTAGGAAATTGTTTCAAGAATGGAGTTAGCAACACTCACCTTAATCATTTGATTTTCAAGATATTCCATGAAACAACCAGAACTTGCTATACATTTTCTACATTTCCAACAACGAAGAATACTTATTTCCTCTTGATTACGATTTTTAATTATCAATTCTTTACTTCTTTTCATCTGTGGGAACATTAATGCATTTTTAAAAGTTTAAACTGTCAGATAAACTTGCTCTTCTAAATCCTTTGCACAGAATTAGCTACAAGTAGAGCATAAAGAAGAGAACTACCATTTACCGAGGTACCTACTTGTTACCAGGTCTTAGGCTAGGGGCTCTCCATAAACTATATCTGGGACTGAGAATTCCATTTAATTATGGTGATGATGCATTATGCTAGTGACTACAAGCTTATTTCTTTTTGCAGAACATTTTATGTCTATTGCTTTCCGTTTATCTCTCACTAAAAGTGGTAAGAAGCAACTGCTGAATTGTCAGTTACTACACTGATTTCAAAGAGTTATGACAAAGAACTATAACTATGCTTGTAAGTACGATGTTTTGAATAAGCTGCAGCATTGAAATTTAAATATAATATGATTTATCGAGTTGTAGTTAATTCTGGAAAATTTGGAAGTGCTTACTTTAAATTGATGGCAAAAATCCTTTATCACGAATGCAATAATTTCTCCTTTATATTGTACTCATCAGAACAGCTAACTATACTACATCTCGTGATGTAGGTATTGAACAAGAATAGCACCACTGATTTTTTTAGTCTATTTTTATACTTGAGTTTTATGTCAATAATTTGATTTATACAAATTTGGGGTAATAGTTTCACACTAATATGTAAGAATTCCAAAGTAGTACAGTGTATTTAATAACTTGCTGGTAACTGTCCATTATTTTTCATTCATTCAACATCTCCTGAAAGCTAAATATGTACCAGACAATGAATGAGTCAAATTCCAGGACCATGAAAATGAGTAAAACTTATTTTCTTAGAGATGCTATAGGTGAATAATTTTCTACCCTAGCACATTAGAATCACTTGGGAAACTTTTCAAAAATAGTGATGCCTAGGCCCCGCTCCTAGAAATTTTGACTTACTCTGAGAAGAGGATGGGCATAGGAATGAGTACTTTAAAAAAATTCCCCAGGGAATGGTGTGGTCAGGGTAAAGATGAAGATGTATGTACATACAAAAAAATTAACTAAAATGCAGCAGCTACAACAACTGTAAGAGAAGGAACATAGACCACAACCAAGTTAAAAGCAAGGACTTAAGGAACTCTGGCTGGGAAGGCACAGCAAGTCCCTCTTGCAGCACATGTAGCTCAAACTTTGAAAGCAGTTAGCCTGAGATTCTGTCTCCTCTGGCCCATCTTCAGAACCCATCTTAGCCCAGTTTAAGCCACTCTATTCACACTACAACCTCAATGATCATCAAAAATATCTTAATTTGCAAATGTCCTGCCCTCATCTTTCTTCATTGTTGAATCACTACCCCTTCCCCCTATTTAACTTCTTTAGTACTTCTCTTATCTCTATCCTTTTTAGCCTCTTTTTTCCTCATCCCCCTTTTAACCAGTGGTTCTCAGCCAGGAGTGGGGACTGCAGGGGGGAATCATATCAGAATCAAGTATAGAGAAACTCCATATCTGCCTGGGTCAACTAATCCCGAGATACCTGCCTCCTCCATGGGATTCTTCCATGCTCTTTTGGGAGTGCAACTACGTAGCAGAAAAAAACCCTGTAGGAGATTCTAGAAAATCTTCAACAAAAATCGCTGAAAACTATACCCTTTGTGTGACAACTCTTCTATTAGATATCAATAATTTTTAAATCTATAAATCTAGTTTTGATCTTATTCTAAAGCTCTAGACCAATTATTTTCAACTTATAGATGCCAAATGAACATCTCTGTATGAATTTCTTTCAGGGCCTTTGCACTGGCTGTTCACTTTGTATAGATCTGTGCTATCCTATTAATATATGGTAGCCACCAGCCAGATATAGTTGTTGAGCACTTGAAATGTGGCTAATCTGAATTGCGATGTACAGTAAGTATAAAATATATACTGGATCTTGAAGACATAGTAGAAAAAGAGAATGCAAAATGACTGAATTTTTATATGAATTAATGTTGAAATATTTTTAATATACTGAGTTAAGTAAAATATGTAAAATTAATTTCAGCTTTTTTCTTACTTTTTTAATGTGGCTTATAGATACAGATTGCATTATATTTCTATTGAATAGCACTTATCTAGACCTCATCGCTCCACCCAGGTTTTTGCGTGGTTGGCTGTTTTCTCATCATTCAGATCTCAGCTTAATGTCACCTCCTCAAAGATATGGTATAAGGAGCACCTGGGGAGTTTATTTAAATGCAGGTCACAGGGCCACAATACAAGAGATTCTAATTTGATTTTCCTAGGGTAGGACCGGGAAATCAGCACATTTAACAAACACGTTAGGTAATTCTGTTACAGGTGATCTGATGACTATGCTTTGAAAGACATCGACCTACAGAATACAGTCTAAACTCCTTACTACATCATGAAAGGCCTTTTAGGTACTACATGGGATCCTTGTGACAGAACTGTTCTGTATGATTGTAGTAGTGGTCACATGAATCTACACAAGTGATATAACTGCATAGAACTAAATACACACACATACAAATGAGTCCATGTAACTAGTAAAATCTGAGTAGATGGACTGAAGGATGTGCAGAGTTCTCTTGGTGTATCTACAATTCAAAACTCACCTTTCAATCGACAATTATTTAAAAAGTTTAAAAAAACCTTAAAACACATACATTAGAAACTCCAAACTTGAGAGGCTAAGGCGAGAGGATCACTTGAAGCCAGGATTTCAAGACCAGCCTGGGCAACACGGTGAGACCCTGTCTCTACAAAAAAAGAGGTCTTCCCTACTCCCAACTAGGTTCATGGAATAATCTGAAATCCTTTCTTATAATTTCAACAACATTCATAGCATCTTTAACAGGGATAGATTCCATCTCAAGAAACCATTTTCTTTGCTCATAAGCAGCAGCTCCAAATCTATTCAAGTTTTATCTTGAGATTGCAGTAATTCAGGCTCCACTTCTAATTCTAGTTCTCTTGCTATTAATATTACCACCACACATGTAGTTACTTCCTCCATTGAAGTCTTAAACCCCACAAAGTCATCCATGATGGTTAGAATCAACTTCTTTCAAACTCTTGTTAATGTTGATATTTTAGCCTCCTCCCATGCATCACAAATGTTTTTAATAGCATCTAGAATAGTGAATCTTTTCCCGAAGTTTTTCAGTTTACTTTCCTCAGATCCATCAGAGGAATCACTGTCTATGGAAGCTAAAGCCTTACAAAATGTATTTCTTAAACAGTAAGACCTAAAAGTCAGAATTACTCCTTGATCCATGGCTGCAGAATGAATGTTTTGTTAGCAGACATGAAAATAACATTAATCTTCCTGTACATCACCATCAAAGCTCTTTGGTGACTAGATGCATTGTCAATGAGCAGTAATATGTTGAAAAGAATCCCTTTTTCTGAGGAGTAGGTCTCAACAGAGGACTTAAAATGTTCAGTAATCCATGCCTTTGTAAACATAGGAGCCATCACACAGGCTTTGTTTTTCCACTTACAGAGCAGGCAGAGTAGATTTAGTATAACTCTTAAGGGCCCTCAGATTTTTGGAATAGTAAATGAGTATTGGCTTCCACTTAAAGTCACCAGCTACATTATCTCCTAACAAGAGAGTCAGCCTGTCCATTGAAGCTTGAAGTCATTGACTTCTCCTGTCTAAATATGAAAGTTCTAGATGGCACCTTGTTCCAATAGAAGGCTATTTCATCCACATTGAAGATATGTTGTTTAGTTAGCTACCTTCATTGATTATCTTAGCCAAATCTTCTGCATAGCTTGCTGCAGCTTCTACATTAGCACTTGGGCTTCACCTTACACTTTTATGTTATGGAGACGTCTTTCCTTAAACTTCATGAACCAACCTCTGCTAGCTTCGCACTTTTCTTCTGCAGCTTCCTCAACTCCCTCAGCCTTCAGAGAATTGAAGAGATTTAGGGCCTTGCTCTGGATTAGGCTTTGGATTAAGGGAATTTTATGGCTGCTTTAGTCTTCTATCCAGACCACTAAAACTTTCTCCATATCCACAATAAGGCTGTTTCACTTTCTTATCATTTGTGTGCTTTTAATTTCCTTCAAGAACTTTTCCTTTGCATTTACAGCTTGGCTGTTTGGTGTAGGAGGCCTAGCTTTCTGTCTATCTCAGCTTTCATCATGTCTTCCTCACTTAGCTTATTTTTAGTTTTTGATTTAAAGTAAGATATGTGTGACTCTTTCTTTCACTTGAATGAACACTTAGAGGCCACTGCGGGGTTACTGATTCACCTAAATTATTGTCTCAGGGAATAAGAAAGCCCAAGGAGAAGAGCAGAGATGAGGCTGGTTGATAGAGCAGTCAGAACATACATGATATTTATCAATTAAGTTTGCCATCTCATATGGACACAGTTCATGGTGCCCCAAAACAATGACAATAGTAAGTCCAAAGATCACTGATCACAGATCACCAAAACGGATATAATGGAAAAGTTTGAAATATTGCAGCAATTACCAAAATATGATAGAGAGACATGAAGTGAGCACATTTTTTGGAAAAATCACAGCAATAGACTTGTTTGATGCAGGGTTTTCACAAATCTTCAATTTGTAAAATGCAAAATGTGTGACGTACAATAAAACAATGTGTGTCTATACCATTTTGTGCTTTTCCACCTTCAAATTTTCTGATCTTTCTTCCTGTGATATCATTTCCCTATCCTTTAACTTTATATTAAGAAATAGTTTTCATCCTTTAAGGTCGAGCTCAAATTTCCTTTTCCAGATGCTCTCCAGCAAAAGATAATTGCTCTCTCCTTTTTGTTCCCATAGCACTTTTCACACACCTGAACAGTAGCGCTAGTCATGTTGTATTACACTTGTCTCTGTGTATGCGTGTTTTACAAATTTAACTATGAACTCCTAAAAAGCACCATACTCAATGCAACTCTATTCTTACAATCAAAACATGATACCTGGAACCAAAAAAAGCCCTCCACAAAGGTTTGTTGAAATCAAATGAACAGGATATGGCAGAGAGCTCAGCTCTTAGCCTTTCTCCAATACTAAGTGCTAAGTATGTCTGGCCAACTAGTGAAACAAACCAAATAGAAGTCCTTTTGCAACAATCATGAGGAACCTACAGGGGACAGATATAGCTGTGTTTATATGTATCTGAGCTTGAAAGGAGTACTGCAGGCTACCCAACAGTGATCTATTTATGGGACAACTGAGGTGGCTTTTGTCAGAAAATTTATGCTAAAAGAAGGGGTCAAACCTGGCAAATCAATCTATTAACAAAATGGCAGTCTTTTTGAAGAGATTTGAATACAGCATGTTTGTTGGCTGCTAACTCAAATCTACCTCCAGCTCAACACCTTAGACACTAGCATGGGTTTTAAGAAGAGAGGGAATTGCATAAGTAAACTGAAAAACCCTATTTTCTGAACTCTGTAATACAGGGGGTCTAAACAATTTTGGGTAGCATACACAACAAGGCTTTAGTACTCTGGGGACTTTAGGGAGCAACTAGAGAACTACTGATATAAGCAAAGATGGCACGAAGGCAAGGTGATCTCGGGAAACAGTACAACAAAACACAGAAATGAACTTATTGCTGAGTACATTTGAGATGCCGCACATACTCAGAAATACCTGGAGGGACTCAGCAGGGGATTAAGTTCTAAGCCAACAGGTCAGGATAATAAAGAGTAAGATTCTGACATTAATATTCACACGATTGCAATAGAACTTGCACTGATAAGACCTAAGACATTCAGGAAAGTTAGTCTTCTGCTTTCCTCCCAAATCCTATTTCTTATCTCTTATTCCAGTTCTAATTAGATCAGACACATGTGCTTTCTAAGATGGAGTACTCCCCCAGACCTCAGTTATATTCCTACTTATGTCACAGTCTATGTCACTCGACCTTATCTCCTGTTCCCACTTGGTCTCTCTGACCAAACTATCTGCTAATATTTGCTTGAGTTTCTTAATGTTGCCTGCTCATAGATTTCCTCTTGCTGTACCTCACTACCTATCCTGATATTTATGTTGCTTTTTGGCATTTCCTGAATGCACTGGGCATTTGGAAAATAATGTTTTGTTAAGTTATATATATCTCTCAAATACTGAAACATTTCATTATACAATACAGAAAAAAATCACATTCATTAATATCACCACCAACCTCAGCAAAAAAGTTCTTTATTGGGCAGCAGTCAAGGTCATAGCGGTGGATACAAGTTTTCCAACATTTTAGTTTTTGTTTAAAGTTCAAATTTTATCACTTGGAACAAATACTGCCAAATATCCAATTCTGAATAACTATAGTTTGTTAATCATTCAAGTAAAAATGATGTCCCATGGAAAGGTGCTTTGTTCAGCTCTCAACTCAAACAAATGAACAAGGGCTTTTCCTTAAGACTACCATCAGCCTTTAGTAGACTACAAAATGTTTTACGCATTCCTCCTATTTTTTCACAAAGAATATTAAAAAGACATGTATTTAAAAGTAAAGATTTAATAAAATCAAGAGTATTTACTGCTTCAACAGTTTTTTTCACTACATGTGTGTGGTGGTAAAAGAACAAAATGACTTCTAGTGCAATTTGTTGCCACTGTCTTGATTTGGCTAAGGGACCAGCAGTTTTACCTAGCATTGCTTTTGCATTATAAGTGCAAATGCCAACACAATAAGAAAGGCAAATAACATCTTAGTATTACCAAAAAAATAGTTTTGACCTTATTCCCTGAAAGGAACTTAGAGACAGCAGAGGCATGGATCACATTTTGAGAACTATGACTTTATGCAAAACAGCTGTCCCAAAAATTTCTATGAAAATCTTATTTCCCAATAACATCCTTTAAAATATTCAGGAAGGACAGATGAGTCTCTATGGAGAAACATATTTAGAAAAGATTAGGTTGAAATTTTCTATAACACCAAGTACTGGAATTATAACCTTCATAATGAAGTTCCATTCCTTTGTCTACCTTTTGCTATTTGCTACTCTTTATGGTAAAATACCAGCATTTGGCACAAAGGTAATCCACATTCCTGAGTATCCAATCTTTGCTGACCTTGTTATTCATAAATTTAAAGTCAAGATGAAGTGGACAAAATTATAAGTTGTAATTATTAAAATTAACCTAAAATTAGAAAACCAAAACAATTTTTAGAATTGACATACAACTCAGTTATCTTCTTGAAAACAAATAACAAAAAAATTGAAAGGGGATACAGGCACAAATGCCATAACTGGCAAATTTTACCAATCTTTTAAGATGTGGACAATATGTATAACTTAAATAAGTATAGTCCATAAAATAGAAAAGGAAGAACAGCTCCCCCAAATAATTCTATAAGACAAATATAACTTTGACACATTAATAGACAAGGAAATATTAAACTAAATGAGAAGAAAATTATAGACCGATCTATTTATGAACAAAGATGCTAAAATACTAAATATTGGCCAACAGAATCCATCAATGAATTATAAGAATAATGTATTTTCACCAAGTAAGATTATTTTCAGGAATTCAGGAAAAAAAATCTATTTAATACATTCAATAAACTAAAAGATAAAAGAAAAAATACATGCTCATCTTAGAAGTTTCAAAAATAGAACTTTTTGTGGAATTTAACACTTAGTTATGACTAAAAAATAAAAACACTACTCAAACAATAAAAGAGAATGTCCTCATCCTGATAAAGAGGGAGTCTATAGAAAGTTTTAGCAATTATAATACTTGATGACAAAACGTTAAAAGCATTTCATGAAAATCAGGAAGAATACAATGATGCTTATTATAATATTTGCCCTATTAGTCACATTTGTACCAGCACTCCTACCTAATGCAATAGAAGAAGAAAAGTGAATAAGAAGTATGGGCAGCACTTACTAGGAGGAACAAGCTGCGGTGTTGATTTTGGGTCCTGTAAACAGCTCTTGTTCCCCTGGAGAGCCTAAACTACTCAAAGTGTTCTACAGATTCAATGCAATCCCTATTAAAATACCAACATCATTTTTCACAGATCTAGAAAAAATAATTCTACACTTCGTGTGGAATCGTATGGACCCAGAGAAGACCCTATATAGCAAAAGCAATCTTAGCAAAAAGAAAAAGTTGGGAGGCATAAATTTATCAGACTTCAAACTATACTACAAGGCTACAGTAACTAAAACAGCATTTTACTGGCATAAGAACATAGACCAATGGAACAGAACTGAGAACCCAGATATAAAACCATCCTCACATAGCCATCTAATCTTTGACAAAGCAGACAAAAACATACACTGGGGGAAAGAATCCTTATTCAATAAATAGTGCTGGGAAAACTGGATAGCCACATGTAGAAGACTGAAACAGGATCCGCACTTTTCACCTCTCACAAAAATCAACTCACGGTGGCTAACAGACTTAAACATAAGGCATGCAACTATAAGAATTCTAGAAGAAAATGTTGGAAAAACTCTTATAGACATGGACCTTGGCAAAGAATTTATGAAGAAGACCCCAAAGGAAATCACAGCAACAACAAAAATAAATAAATGGGACCTGATCAAATTAAAAAACTTCTACACAGCCAAGGAAACTATCATGAAAGCAAACAGACAGTCTACAGAATAGGAGAAAATATTCGCATGTTACACATCCCATAAAGGACTGATAACTAGAATTGATATAGAACTCAGGAAAATCAGCAAGAAAAAAATTAAACAACCCTATCAAAAAGTGGGCGAAGGACATGAGCAAAAACTTTTCAGAAGAAGATAGACTAATGGCCAACAAAAATATGAAAAAATACTCAACATCTCTAATCATCAGGGAAATGCAAATCAAAACCAAAATGAGATATCATTTATCTCCAGTGAGAATGGCCTTTATCAAAAAGTCCCCAAACAGTAAATGTTGGCGTGGATACAGAGAGACAGGAACACTCATACATTGTTGGTGGGGCTGCAAACTAGTACAACCTCTGTGGAAAGTAATATAAAGATACCTCAAAGAGCTACAAGTAGAACTATCATTTGATCCAGCAATCCCATTACTGGGCATCTACCCAAAAGAACAAAAGACATTATATAAAAAAGACATCTGCACTAGAATGTTATATCAGCACAATTCACAATTGCAAAGATGTGGAAACAACTCAAGTGCCCATCAATACATGAGTAGTTTAATAAAATGTGGTATATGTATACCATGGAGTTCTACTCAGTCACAAAAAAACCAATGGTGATCCAGCACCTCTTGTATTAGCCTGGAGAGAGCTGGAGCCCATTCTACTAAGTGAAGTATCACAAGAATGGAAAAACAAGCACCACATGTACTCACCATCAAATTGGTATTAACTGATCAACACTCAAGTAAGTACACATATAGTAATAACATTCATCAGCTGTCGGGCAGATGGGGGGGCAGAGGGGATGGGTATATGCACACCTAACGGGTGTGGTGCGCACTGTCTGGGGGATGGACGTGCTTGAAGCTCTGACTCAGGTGGGGCAAAGGCAATATATGTAATCTAAATATTTGTACCCCTGTAATATGCTTAAATAAAAAAAAATTAAAAAAACATAAAAAAGAAGTATAGGATTGGAAAGGGTTAATCAATGAAAAAGAAACTAAGTGCCTGTTAATACATAGCATCATTTTTCTTTTTTAGGCTACAGATGTGTCCATCTTGTTAGAACTACAGCAGTTCCTTGAATAACATCATTTTGTTCAATGTCATACAGTTATAACATGAGGGAAAAAAATCGATTCCCAGCCAGGGCCACTGTCTGTGTAGAGTATGCACATTCTCTTGTCTGTGTGGGTTTTCTTTGGGTATTATGGTTTCCTCCCACATCCCAAAGGTGTACACGTTAAGTGAACCATTGTATCTAAATTGTACCAGCTGGAATGAGTGTGGATGCGTGTGACTGTGCCCTGTGACGGGATAGCATCCTGTCCAGAGTTGGTTCCTGGCTTGCACCCTGAACTGCTAGGATTAGGCTCCAGCCACCTGAGATTCTAAACTGGAATAACTGAGTAAATAATTATCTTACTCATTTTTATTCATCTTTTTAAAATGTGTGTATAGCTCACATTTATTTCAATGTTTAATATTAGAAGTGTTTTGGTCTTTAGAAGTTTGATGATGTTTTGTGACCAGAAATAGGCCATATGCAATTAACTCTTGTTTATATCAATTAGCCTATGCTAAAATTGGTTTCATTATATGTGGTTTTGCTTAAAGTTGGTTTCCAAGAATGTATCAACAACATTAAGGAGGTACTTACTTACATAAATCACACTGATTATCAAGTTTGTTCTCTGACGCTGAAGAGCTGAGGAGAACACAAGTATGAATAAATAATACTTAACATTATATTACACAAACACATCCCCTTTGATGTGGTATTTCTTCATTCCCTAACTACATAGGAGGTGGTTAATGACCATTTGCTCACACTGATGATTTTATCTCAACTATATCACTTTCATATACCTGGTATATAAAACTTCCCTATGGTAGTAAATATGCTCAATTTGAAGTGTTTAAATTCAACTTTTGAACTTATATTTGATACTTTGTGTATTACCAATTGGCCAAAAGACACCCGCCCCCCGATATGTACATTTCTCACTAGATTACATGAATAAAATCATGGAAAACACTGTCCTACAGGATTTTCCTTATTTGAAGGGAAAATTGTGCTGCTCAAAGAAATCTGGGATACAATGGTAAACTTAAAAATAGGCTAACATGATACTTGATAAGTTTCTGTGGTACTAGAAATATAGTAACTTCTAATATACTATTAGTTTCTTGCTCTGGGTACTGGTTATTTATATAGGTATGCTCACTTTGTGAAAATTCATCAAGTTGTACATTTGTGATCTGTTCATTTTTCTGTATGTATATTTCAATATAGAAATTGCTTTAAAAACTTGTCACTTCAAAGTGGGTCTCTCTCTTCGTCTCCCTCTTTCCTTCTCTCTCACCAAAATATCCCCAGGCTGGCCTCTATTTGAGAACAGTGGATAAAGAATGCTCAATATGGAACAATGTCTACAGTGTCAAGCCTTATATCTGGCCCTGGTTAAGAAGCCTAAAAGATCAGTGTTTCATGACAAGTGGAAATCAAGTACTTCCAATGAGACAAGGGAGCACAGGTGTATTTTTCCTACCCCTGTCCATATGGGGATTACTTATCAATCACCAAGGAAAAACTAGAGAATGAGAAAGTGTTGGAATGTGTCCAGACTGCTCTCACATTATAAAAGTTCTATATAACAAAGGTCAGTATCTATGTGGATAGAACAGTGCCAGCCCCTTTCAAAACCAAAGAATTGATTAAATGCTAAAGAAGACTTTCATAATCCAAATCCTGAACAAACTGGGAATGGGCCAAAATATAAAAATCTAATGTAAAGTTGAAGACCTCTCATGTACAGATAACTGTGTGATTTGCTTTTCTTTACATTGACTGACATATTAACCTTTTCTTAAAAGCTTTAAGGGATAATTGATATACAAAAATTGAACATATTTAATGTATACATTTTGATGAATTTGGACATAGGAATATACCTATGATACTATCATCACAATCAGGGTACTAAGTATATCCATCACTTCCAAAATTTCCTTGTGTCCTTTTGTGGGATTTTGTTTTGATTAAGAACACTTAAAATAAGATCTATCCTCTTAACACACTTTAAAGTGCAAAATACTATATTGTGAACTATAGGTACTATGTTGTATAGCTGAGTTCTAGAACTTACTCGTCCTGCATAACTAAAACTGTATTAATCAACAATTCCCCATTTCCTCCTCCCCATCCCCTAGTAGTCACAATTCTATTCTCTGCTTCTATGAGCTTGACTACTTTAGATACCTAACATAAGTGAAATAATAGTAACTGCATCATTATATAAATATATTCCTACTAACAGTAGGGTTCCAATTTCTCCACATCCTTACCAACACTTGTCATCTTTTCTTTTTTTTTGATAATAGTCATCCTAACACGTGTGAGGTAATATCATTTTAATTTTGATATGCATTTCCCTGATGATCAGTGATAATGAGAACCCTTTAAAATACCTGGTGGCCATTTGTATGTCTTCTTTGGAAAAATGTCTATTCAAGTATTTTACCCATGTTTCAATTGGAGTTTTTTTTTTTTTTTCGGTTTTGCTATAGAGAAATATGGTCAGACATATACAATCAAATGATCTTCAAACAAGGGTGTTAAGAACACACAATGGAGAAAGGACAGTCTTACAATGAGGATATACTGAGAATTTTCCAAATCTCAGTTCCTGGTTTCTTTTTACTTAACAATTCCTTCTACAATAAATCTCTCTCCTCTCAAATTTTACTATAAGCAGTAAGGAGATACCAAGCTATACTTTCAAGACTTTGCTTAGAAATCTCCTTTGCTAAATATCCATGCTCACCACTCACAAGTTCTATCTTTCACAAAATATTAGAATTCAGCCAAGTTTTTGCCACTTCATAATAAGGACTGCCTTTTTTCCAGTTTCCTATAGTAATTTCTTGTTTCCATATGAGACCTCACCAGAATCATCTTTAACATCCACATTCTCACCAACGATTCCTTTAAGGCAATCTAGGCCTTTTCTAAAATATACATCAAAACTCTTCCAGCCTCTACACATTACCTAATTCTAAAGCCACTCCACATGTTTAGGTATTTGTTACAGCAGAACTCCATTTCATGGTACCAAAATCTGCATTATTCTGCTCGGGCTTCCATAACACAATATTGGGTAATTTAAATAAGAGAAATTTATTTTCTCACAGTTCTGCAGGCTAGAGGTCCAAGATTAAGATACTGGTAGGGTTTCTTTCTAGTAAGTCCTCTCTCTCCTTCCTGGCCCGCAGATGGCTGCCTCCTTGCTGAGCCCTCAAATGGTCTTTCCTCTATGAGTGTATACTTCTGGTATCTCTTCCTAGTCTTACAATGACACTAGTACTATCAGATTAGGGCCCCACCCTTCTGACCTCATTTAACCTTAATAATCTCCTTAAAGGCTTTATCTCCAAAAACAGTCACATTGGGAGTTAGGGCTTTAACATGTGGGTTTGGGGGAAGACGGCACAATTCAGTCTAAAACAGTACCTACAGAACCCATGCCTGTCCTGCATTCTGTAGGTACTTGACATTATCAGAATGCACATGTTTTATTATGTGTTTTTTTCTGTTATACTTTACACATAAAGTCATGGCACAAAAGAGAAAAATACTGAATTCATAATTTCTCAAAAGGTAAAAATCTTATTAGTGAACAAAAGAGAAAAATCAAAAAGTTAAATGACCAAAAGATTTGAAGATCTCTTACCAATTATCAGTATATTTCTTAAAAATTATGACAAGATAAGAAGCCAAGTAAGTTAAAATTGGTAAATATATGCAATATATATCAAATTAGAAAATAAAATCCTTAAATGACTTAGCCAGCTCAAACCATTTCAGAGCAAATAATATTTCTAAATTTTGGTCTTTTCTTTTTAAGCTGTCCCTACCCTCTGAGAATTTATTCATTTAATTATTTTTAAATTTTATTTGTTTTGAGAAAGAGTCTTGCTCTGTTGCCCAGGCTAGAGTGCAGTGGAGTCATCATAGCTCACTTCCTCAAACTCCTGGGCTCAAGCAGTCAGTCCTCCCACCTCAGCCTCCCAAAGTGCTAGGATTACAGGCACAAGCCACTATATCTGGCCTGCTCTGGGGATTCAAATTAAAATATGTATAAACATTTTTTGCTTAAAAGAACCATGATGTATTTGTATTTGTGACCACTAGATTACAGCATGATCAATCACCTACAGGTTGCACACCGGAAGTGCTCAGTACATTATGTCTCCATAAAATGAGAAGGAATATTCTTTCTGTAGATGTAAAGAAATAGCATGTCCTTAATGTAAGAGAAATCTCATTCTTACACAGGACACAATAACCCCCGAAATAATCCACAGATGCTCTGTAGAAGTGGGTTTGGGAATCAGTGACTGTTCGCATGAACAGAACATCATACATAATAACTGTCGGGAATGAGCTACACGGACATTAATTATTTAGTAAAACTGATAATTTGTCAGCTCCCTCTGCTGATGTTGCATCTTCTTGACGTCTGTTGTGAGCACAGAAGAACTAGAATAAAAAGTGTCCAAATCCACACAGGCCACAACAAAAAAGTACCAAAAACACTGCAATGAATGATCATTGTGGAATTCTGCAAAAATGTGAATGAGTTTTTGACAAAGCAATAGACAATCACTAAATCTGTTTGTGAACCATTTAAGAATGCATCAGAACACAAAAAGTAATCCTATGGTAAGTAGAAATTAAAACAGCTTCTTACAGTTGTGACCAGATTCCTGTGGAATTTATGTGCCTTATTCAGTTCAATGAATATTTCAAGCACATATATTATTTAGTGAAAGCTTGCTTGTAATCTATGATCTGTCTTATATTAGCTTTCAATCTTTGTCAAGGATATAAGATACTTTATCTGCACAAGTAGGAGACTGGATCAGGCTATTTCTAAATTGTCAGTTTTGTAATTTTAGGCTTGGTAGATGCAATGACTAAAATAGAATTTGAACCTTCTATTTTATTAACTCTAAAACTGTTTAAATCTTGAATTACATAGAATGACCTCAATCTTCTTCAATTATTGTTGATGGTATATATATTTCTGGGTTTGAACATGATAAAGTCAACTTCAACAGTTTAAACGGTTCTACATTCACTTTGGTGTTCACATTCATAAACATTTTTCTTAGAATGCACCCAACTTATTTTTCTTAGAAATCATCCAACTTTCGTTGATTAAAAAAAAATATTCAATTGCCCAAACTAACTTATCTCTAGCTAGCCACCCCTCATCCGACTCACCTCTACTTCTATTAATACTTTCTGAGTTCCTAGGCATGATGCAATGCATATCCGACTTTAATGAGAAAAAGTAATATGAATTTGACACTATAGTAGCTACCAGATACTTCCTACTCTGTCCCATAGGTTTTTAAGCCACACACTTCAACTGAAGTTGAACACAACCTCTTTATTCTTATAAGTTTCCTTCCCTTCCCTTTTCTTTTTCTCACAAACATATCTCAGGCACTTAGTCTTGAATGCCTACTATAGTATTTTCATCCTAGTGGTAACTTTAAGAATTATAAAATATTACTAAAAAAATGCAGACATGTATTCTGATTAGTTTTGCTCTTTTTAACTGCTATGCCTCTTTCCTAAAAGAAGGAATGCATTTTAAAGATGAATGAAAGTAATAATGAGTAAGACCCATATACTCACTTACTTCTCACATGCTACTTTCTTACAGGGAAAATATAAGACAAAGTGGGAAGTACATGCAGAATTAAGTGAGTTGCACAAAATGTTAAAATATACTTTTCAAAATAGTCTGTGTATATTTGTATTTGTATAACTCTTAGAAATCACTATAAGTCCATGAATTTTTGTTCTGAAGAATAGGTTTAATCATTTTTGAGATTCTTAAGCAATCTGGAGCATGACACATCTAATTTTAATAAAGGTGCCAATAATATTTTTGATAGGACTAGGAAGATACAGTAGAGAGAATAAAATCAGGTGATTTTTTTTCAGTTAACTTTAAGTTGTGTTTTGAGGCTACAAATATTCATTCAATAAATATTTGTGGAGCAACTACTGTTTTGCCAGAGAACACAAAGAATAACAAAGATGTGCTGTGAAAGCATATGAAAGAGTGAGAGGGGTTCCAAGCTAGTTGGGGGTAGGGCAGAGTAGGCAAATATTGTCAGGGTCCTCAAAGTGAAACATCCAGGACAAGACTTGAGCCTGAGGTCAAATGGAGCCTTCTTTGCCCAACTGCTTTTTGGGCTGACTTCTTAGAAGGGAAAACAGGGCTAACTTTATGTGAAATATATTAGTATGATATGAAGCATGGTTTTAACCAAAAGTTGATAATAACTATTTGTCTAACTTGCCATACTTTTTCACTAGATTGATATATTCTTTTTGATGGGCCAAAGTATCAATAATCAAGAAAGGATTCAGCTGAAAGGTAGCAGCATAAATAAGCACATTGACCTGACTTCAAAAAAAATTTTTTTTCAAGGCAAAGGAACAGTTACACAGACAGACTTTTTTTTTTTCTTTTTAGAGACAGGGTCTCACTCTGTTGCCCAGGCTTGAGTGCAGTGGTGCAAGCACAGCTCACTGCAACCCTGAACTCCTGGGCTCAAGTGAACCTCCCGCCTCAGCGTCTGGAGTAGCTTGGACTACAGGCGTGAGCACCACAGCCAGCTCAGTGATACTTTTTATTGAATACAGAGGGAGCCATTGTACATTATCCCAGAAGATTTTTAGCTCCCCAAAATTGCTACATAATGGAAACAAAAAAGAAGTAGGTCTCTTTTTGTAGATAAAACACTGACCTATAAAGCACTGACCAAGAAGCCAAGACCTGGGCTTGTTTAATTACTTATCCAACCCTCTTCTCCAAAAGGTTTAAAGCTCCTAGCACTTTTATTGTTTGCTCTCTTCTTCCTGAACATCCTTTACCTTTGCGTAGTTCATCTGTTACCTATGCCTCTATTTAGTACTCATGATAGTGCATCACCAGGTATCACACTATGTGTACATGTGTTTCTTCCTCTACTTATAAGCTGTCAGAGAAAAGGCATAAGCAGTATCTCAAGTCTTGGTAGTCCCTCACAATACCACAGGATGCTTAATATGTGACTATATATGTTGCTCAAATGAATTAGAGCAACTAGACCTACAGTTCTCTCTGGGTATTGAAAAGAAATTCAAACATATCAGGTATAAACTACATTCTTCATTTCATTTAAATTCGCCTGTGAGCCAAACCAACATCTAAGTACATTACACTGAATTACATGGGGGGAAAGCCTGATTCAGAGACTAAATTATGATTTATATTCTCATATGATTCTGGTTCAATCAAAATTCATATCCTAGTATATAATGTGCTTCCAGAAGATTCTTCCCCCTCCCTGGTAAACTCTTAATTTACTCATAAAGTTAGAAAGAAAAATGGGATAAAGTAACACTTTTTAAATGAATTATGAGCTTTAGTTTTAAATAGAATTCTCTGAATGCAAAGCAGAAATATGGTTATGAAAACTACCACTAACTCTTCTACCAGAAAGACTATACTGTGATGAAAAACATTGCTATAGTAATATAACCAAAAGGTAAGGCTCGGATCAAGGTGATGGCCACGAAGGTGGTAAATAAGGGTCAACTTCTGGATATATATTGAAGGTAAAACAGACAGGACTTCCAGATAGACTGGATGTAGAGTCTAAAAGGAGTCAAGGACGGCTCCAGGTAGAACAGAAAGGGCAGATCAGTTCTACAGTTTGGGATGTATTTAGGTTTGAGATGTCTGAGCAGGAGATTTAAATGTGGGATAATTCTCTAAAGCCATGAAAATGGATGAGAGCTACAAGCCTGTAAGCATGGATAGAGAAGAGAAACAAAGACTGAGCCCTAGTTTCACCTAAATTTTGTGGGGATATACATTTCCTCTCAGTTGTATCCACTAACTCTCATTCAATTCCTCATGGATTTTGCAATTTTGGATATGAACTCATCTTTACAATGAGACTATTATGGGACCTTGTTTGAGGACCTGTCCCTCCGGAAGAAGAGATTCACATTGTTCACACTGTATGATCTGTCAGGTACTCCAGAGGCATCAACAGCCCAAGAATACGTTTTATGTAAGTTTCTTAGTTTGGGAGTCCTTGGCTCACCCTAGTAGTACAAATTTAAATCCAAAACCCTGAAGTTAAGGGTTTTTAGGAGATCTAGAGGATGTCAGAATCTGAAAATGAATAAGTAAAGAGAAAGAATCCAATCAAGCACTTATTCTGCCTTTGCCATACAGACTATTGCAGGGTAACCAAATAGTTGGTAAGCAAAAATTCTTCAATAGAAGCATAATGCTTCTACTAAATAAACTTGAGATTTAAGAAACATACTCATTGGTCAAAGGGTACAAAGTTTCAGTTAGACAGGAAGAATAAATTTTTTGAGAACTAATGCACAGCCTGGTAATTACAATTAACAATGGCCATATATTGTACATATATGATCATGCAGGGCATAATAATATTTCAGTCAACAACAGACCACACATATGCATATGTAGGGGTTCCATAAGATTATAATACTACATTTTCTCTGTATCTTTTCTATGTTTAGATATGTTTAATTACACAAATACCATTGTCTTACATTTGCCTACAGTATTAGGTACAGCAACATGTAGTATAGGTTTATAACCTAGGAGTAACAGGCTTTACCATATAGCCCAGGTGTTTAGTAGGCTATACCATCTAGTTTTGTGTACGTACACTCTATAATGTTCGAACAATGATGAAATTGCCTAACAAAGCTTTTCTCAGAACATAGCTCCACTGTTAAGTGATGTGTGAATATATGTATTATAACATGACTTTATATCTCACAAACATACAATTACAATTTGTCAATTTATAATAAAAAATACATTTTAAAAGATCAAGAGAACAACCAAAAAAGGGAGAGATATCCATCAAATGCAATATGTAGACCTTGTTTGAATCTCAATTCAAACAAATCAATTCTTAAAGAGATATTTTATAGACAACTGAGGAAAATCATACATGAACTGGGTATTAGATACTAAAAAAATTAATCTTGTTGGATGTGACATACAATACTGTAATGTTTTTGAAAGGCCCATAGGCTAGAGATTAATACTGAAGCATTTACAGGCAAAATTATATAATGTAGAAAAAGAAACAAGAATGAAGGAATATTAATAACTATTAAAGTTGGCTGATGGATGTATGAGGATTCATTATACCACTCTATTTTTGTGTGCTTCAGAATTTCCATAAGAAATTTTTTTAAAAAAAACTTAATAAATAGAATTTTCAGATGAGCCTTTTCCCCACCTTCTACTCAGAGACTAGGCCAATACAGACATCCTTATAACTCATGTCCTAACTTTACTTAGTGGTCTCAGTTCCCAACTCCCTGCCTCATGTGTACCAATGGCCTCAGTCTCCTGTATGACCATGAGAATTAAAACCCAAACCCCTAGATTAATGACGCTAGCAACTTCACCCTGACACCAAGGGTAGCTTTTATGTCATGTGTCTATTTGTCAAGCTCTCCCCACCTTTGTTCTTTTTGTCACTGAAACTTTCCTTTCCTTTATTACAAGTGCATCCATGCATCTTTGTAGCGTTACATAAAATATTTCTAGAGCAGTTCTAGGTATTTGTAGCTTAAGTTTTCAGATTATCATAACTAGAAACCTCCTCCTCTGTTAACCATACCAAGAAAAAATTTCTAATTCCAGTTATCTGGCAATGTCACCAGGAGTTCTATTCACGATTCTTAGTATTTGGCTGGAAAACTTCAGAAACCTGAAGGAAGAGGCAAAGAGGAGGAAGGAGGATTAAGGTAGGCTGAGGGCAAAAGTTTCCTTGCCTGCTCTTTCAAAAGGGTAAAATGGAGCAAAATTTCTCTCTTTTACAGACCAAGGAGGAAACATGGGGAGAGATTTCATCCCATATATCCTATTAAACAACAAGTAAGTGTGTGACCTCAAACATTTTAGGCCAGAAATTATGGTTCTAATCATCAAGGGATTACTTTATGAACATCTGAAGCATTTTATTCTCCACATTGAAGGTGGAATCCTTCTTAAAAATGCAAAACATATTATATTATTCTCCTATTCCCTTTAGGGGCCTTGTAATACTCTGCTGACCAGGCTGCCGCAAACATGCTGCCCAAGTCTGTTCTACTGTCCAGAAATCCAGTCCCTCTTTCAGTGCCTCCACTCTACAGGCTCCCTCCCCTCCTGCTTCAATCCCTGGATTTCTGGAAATCTTGTCTCTAGCCTCTAGGGAGTACCGCCATAGCTTTCAGGTCTCAGCTTAACGCATTTCCTGGTGGGGTAGTGTTGAGTCTAGGTATGACTGCCTCTTATTTTCCTCCAAAGACTATCTTTAGCTCTCCTTCAGGATATTCATCACACTCTTGATTACTTGTTCCATGTCCGTCTTCTTTGTTGAGTTGCAAACTCTTCAACAGTTTAATATACTCTAATGCTAGCATAGTGCTGGGCACTTATCAGAATGAATGAGTCAAAAAACAAGCAAGTATAAGCAAGACAAAAAAAAAAAATCCTGCCCTTAGCCCTTACTTTGCTTAAAGTCACAGCATAATTTATTGCCATCATCAGGATAAATTTAGCAAACGTCACCAAAGGAAGCTGGTCTCATTAGCCTCATAAAGCTACTATAGAGATTGACTTTTTAGAGACTCTATTAAAGAACATAGTCTGAGTTTCATGACATCATATGTGGTTGGATGATTATATGTTACTGGGTATATTACAATTATTTACAATGCTGTTTATGACACTATCCATCAAAAATGTATACTGTTCCCCTTTTTTATTAGCAATGGGCCAGAAAGTTGTATATCTTCCATAGTTTTAAAATTAAAATCTCCACACATAAAACATGAAGACAAAGGGTTGATATTATTGTTTTGAAAACTAGCTAATATTTTTGAGTATAGTACCTACTAAGTACATTAGCACCTTTAATCATCAAGACATTCCTATGACATAGGGAATGTTAACTCCATTTTATAGATGAGTAAACTAAGGCCCAGAGAACTCTGATAACTTCTCAAATTATTCTCACCATTTTGTGAGGAGGATATCCTTATATTCTAGAGTCTTGAGATTTCTAAGGATCAGAGAAGTGAAGTGGGTTAAAACTGTGACAGAGAATTCTAAGTCACTTACTGGAACACAGGCAATAAACATCATTGGCTGTCCTCTCCTACCTACTGGCATCTTCACTGGCTACAATAAGAAAAACAGAAGGTAAGGCATGGAAGCAGAAACTAGCTCCAAGGTGAAACTTCAAGATCTACATTCAGGCTTGATCACCTTTTGGGTGACGTCAGAAGTATTCTCCTTTAAACAGCCTAAAAATAAAACAGGGTCCAATAAGTTGACAGAGTCCACAAAAATTCTGGTTTTGTGGTGAGTTTTTATTTTATTCTATATCTTCACAGGAATTTAATGAAAAATGAGAAAAGGCTACACTGGAGGTGGCTAGCTAGCTG
Organism: Lepilemur ruficaudatus; assembly: GCA_963574885.1. Taxonomy (NCBI): domain Eukaryota; kingdom Metazoa; phylum Chordata; class Mammalia; order Primates; family Lepilemuridae; genus Lepilemur; species Lepilemur ruficaudatus. The sequence continues at coordinate 25,873 of CAUYRT010072162.1, forward strand.
CCATTTTTGAACTGAGAGACTCTCTTATATATGAATTTTTAAAGCTTAATAATTTTATGTATATTCCAGTGAAAAACTGTGTGGCATGTTTATTTCTTTGTTTATACCCTATCTTATCTATAAAGAAGTTTTGAAAGTAAGATAGAAAGCTGCAAACCTTGGGAAGATTGAGGTTGTGACTACATGCTAGGTTTCTGTTTTCAAAAAACAGAGTAGAATATATTGATGAATGAAAATATGGATAAATGTTTAACTTCAGTATAAGAAAAGATAAAATTAAGAGACAATCCACCAACTAGAATAAGAAATTTATACATATAAGCAAATGGTTAATAGCTACAATTAACCTTATAACACAATTTTTTTTAAGAGATAGAGTCTCACTCTATGACACAAATTTTTAAAAAGAAAAATATCCAACAGAAAAATGAACAAAGAATTTTAAAGGTCAGTTGCTAGAAGAGAAAACTGAAATGGCTAACAATGGCTAATCATATAAAAAGTTTTCAACACCACCGGAAATTAGGAAAATAAAAATTAAAACAAAATACCATTTAACACCTCTCACAGTGGGAAACATTAAATAATCTTACAATACCAAATATAAAAACGATATGGACCAACAAGAATCTCGTAAACTACTACAGGTAGGTCTAACTAGGTACAACCATTTTGGAAAGCAATTTGGTAAGATCTGGTAAGACAGGATATAGGTATCTGTGGATTTGTAGCTTAACTTCTAGGTTTGTAGGTGCATAAGGAAACATTACATTATATAGGAAAGTTCATTTTAGCAACACTTTTCAGTAACACCAAAAAATTGGAAACAACTAAAGTATACATCAATTGCTTTGATAAATAAATTTGTATTCATTCATAAAATGGAATACTATATAGCAATAAAACTTAATACATGTATCTAGAAAGACTTCAAAATTATTTTGAGTAAAAAAGCCTGCAGAAATATACACATTAAAAAATACAGTATAATAAGAGACATAAAAAGTTTTAAAGTATGTGAAACAATGTTACATTTTGTTTACTGATACATGCATGTGTAGCACAGGTACAAAAACATATATGGGAATGATAGAAACAAAGTTTACGGTAACAGTAACCTCCAGGAAAAAATCTAAGGGGGCTTAAGTTTTATCTGCATTTTTCTTTTTGAAAAATAAGAAAAATACTAAAATGTTAATCTTTTATGAAGCTAAGCCATGGTAACATGGATATTCAGTATGTTATTCTCTGTGCTGTGTATATTTGAAGTATTTTATAATTTTACAAAACTTTAAAATTTGTCTTTTTAGGAATATGGAAACCATATATTTGCATTCCGTATCATAAACATTTCTCAACATGAAAAATATAAAACATTTATTTTGCTTTCAAGAGTACATAAACAGCATTAGATTTCCATTTAGGCCTGAATTACTAAAGAGTCTTTTACATATATATATACACACACACACACACGTGTGTGTGCTCACATGCATGCACATACAAAGGTAAGGAGCTGGCAACAATAAAAATTTGGGTCAAAATGATTACCTGTGCAAGTGGTTCTCATTTACTGAGCATTTGAAATATCTGGAAATTTTTTAAAAGAACACATGCTCAGCTCTCATCCTAAACGTGTTTTAATCAGAATGTCTGCACTGAGGACCACATATACCAAGACTGAAAACCACTAATCTATGAAAATGACAAAAAGAAAAAAATGAGCAACCTTGATTTAGACAAATCACATAGTTGGAATGCTGAAGGGACAGTTTTGCTAATGGCCATATGGACAGTTCTATATATTCCACCTGTGCATCGTAAAAGCAATAGATAAAATATGGAAAAATAAATCACTGAGGAGACAAATTTAAAAATATCACACCAGCTAATAACACAACAAAAAAGGGATAGTGGCTGCATTTCACGTGAAAAGCATCAATCATACGCATTTCTTGGATGTTAATAACTACATTAGACTAGAAATACACAGGTGTGCCTTTTAGGAAAAAAAGACAGCACAAAAAAGCTTGTATAACTGCAAAGGAAACATTCTCTTGATAATATGATTATAGTGCTGGATATTCTTTGTTTCTCCCTCCAGTTCTACTGTTCACCTTCTCTATCTTGCTCTTTTACCCAGGAGGTTGACTTTTGGACTGCAACAACAGGCCTCCCTGGCCTGGTTTCCAATATAGCTGGCCAGTGAGAAGCACTGACAGGAAATCAGAGGACCAGCATTACCCTGATACCAAAACCAGACAAGGACAAAACAAACAGAAAAGGAAAATGACAGACCAATATCCCTGATGAACACAGATGCAAAAATCCTCAACAAAATACTAGCAAACCAAATTCAACAGCATACTAAAAAGATCATTCACCATGATTAAATGGAATTCATCCCAGAAATTCAAGGATGGTTTAACATACACAAATGAAAAACATGATACATCACATTAACAGAATCAAGGACAAAAAACATACGATCATTTCAATGGACACATAAAGCACATTTGATGAAATTCAACATCCTTTCATGATAAAAATGAGGTATAGAAGAAACGCAATAAAGGCCATATATGACAAATCCACAGCCAAGATCATACTGAATGGGGAAAAGCTGAAACCTTTTCCTCTAAAACCAAGCCAAGAATTGCCCACTTTCACCACTCTTATTCAACATAGCACTGGAAGTTCTAGCCAGAACAATTAGATAAAAGAAAAATTAAAAGATATCCAAACTGAAAAGAAGAAAGTCAAGTTGTCTGTGTTTGCAGAAGACATGATCTTATATTTAGAAACCCCTAAACTCCAAAAAAAATAAACCTGTCAGAATAACCAAATTCAGCAAAGTTGCAGGATACAAAATCAATATACAAAAATCAGTAGCACTTCTATATGCCAATAGCAAACTATCTGAAAAAGAAATCAAAAAAGCAACACTATTTTCAATAGCTATAAAAAAAGATACTTAGGAATAAATTTAACTAAGGATCTTCACAATAAAAACCATAAAACATTGATGAATTTGAAGAAGACATAAAAAAAAATTTAAAGACAATTCCTGTTCATGGATTACAAGAATATTGCTAAAACGTCCATACCACTCAAATCGATCTATAGATTCAATGCAATAACTATCAAAATACCGATGAAATTGTTTGAAGAAAAAGAAAAAAAAATCCTAAAATTCATATATATTGGGGAAATATGATTGAGGAATTAATGAAATGTGGCTCATAAGATCATTATTTTATTGTATCGCCCAATATTGCTATCTTAAAGACAGAAACAGGAGTTTGCTGCAGGGTTTTGCCCTGAAAGAATACGTGAACTCAATGGTTCACTTTTCACTTATCAGAGGCTGTTATCATGGGAGAGCTCTCAAATCTCCAGTAGGGATGCTTTCCAAGAGACTTCCTGGTTATCTCTCTGTGCAGCTTTTCTGGGTCTCAAATGCCGAGACAAAGGTAAATATCTGGCCCACAGGATGGGAGCTGGAGACCATGAGTGTACTTTGCTCTGAGACATGCCTCTGTGTCATAAACAACCTGTTTGTAGAAAATCAGGCTTCCTGTTCACTCCTGACTGTCTGTTTACCTTTAAGTCCACAATAACTAAATCAAATAAATATAGAGTCACTATGCCTCTTTTGTTATACTTCTGTTAATTGATGACTACCTCTTAGAACTTAGAAGTTAGCCTTTGAAAGACTTTGTACCTGTTTGTTCATCTAGATAAAGACTTATTAGTAGCCCTTTGAGAGGACTTTTGACCCTAACCCACTACCTGTGTAATCCTGCTCCCCTAGCAACTGCACTCCCTGATATGCAAATGTGTTACCCTGACAACTAGTAATTGAGACCTGTGATTATAAAAACCTATGTGAATCTAACCATATTGCTTGAAATTCACAGGGATATGCCTAGCAACTTAAGTACCCCGCTGTGATTATTCTGATCTTTTTATATAAAACTATAAACTATACCTTAGTTTCTGTGTATTCTTTAATTCTATTTCCTATCAATTTTCTTATCCTCTGTGGTGACCCCTATCTGAGGGACTTGACTCCTCGGGGAGGAGTAGCTGACCTCCTCATGGGCCTGCCACACCTTTTTCCCCTGCACATATGAAACCACAAAAGGCCTGGAATAACCAAAGCAATCTTGAGCAAAACGAACAAAGCTGAAGGTATCATACCATCCGACTTCAAAATATACTAAAAAGCTATGATAACTGAAGAAGCATGGCAGTGGCATAAAAACAGAGCAACGAACAGAATAGAGAACACAGATATAAATCTATACACTTAGAGCCAACAGATTTTCAATGAAAGTGTCAAGAACATACACTGGGGAAAGGACAGTCTCTTCAATAAATGGTGCTAGAAAAACTGGATATCCACATATAGTAGAATAAAACTAGACCCCTATCTTTCACCATATTAAAAAGTCAACTCAAAATGGATTAAATAATTAAATGTAAGACCCAAAACTATGAAACTACTAGAACAAAACATGGGGGAAATGCTTTATGACATTGGTCTAGACAAGGATTTTTTGGATAAGACCTCAAAAGCACAGGCAACAAAAACCAAAATAGACAAATGTGATTATATCTACCTAAAAAGCATCTGCACAGCAAAGGAATCAATCAACAGAGTGAAGAAACAACCTACAGAAAGGGAGAAAATACTTGCAAACTAGGCTTCTGACAAGTGGTTAACATCAAGAATACATAAGGAGCTCAAGCAACTCAATATCAAATAATAATCCATTCAAAAATAGGCAAAGACCTGAATAGACATTTCTCAAAAGAAGACATACAAATGGCAAACAAGTATATGAAAAATCGCTCAACATCACTAATCATTTAGGAAATGCAAATCAGAACCACAATGAGATATCGGCTCACCCCAAATAGAATAGTTATTATCAAAAAGGCAAAAAATATCAAATGCTGGAGTGGATGTGGACAAAGGACACTATTGGCAGGAATACAAATTAGGACCATCATTATGTAAAGGGTGTGGAGGTTCCTCAAAAAATTAAAAATAGAACTACCATATATATGATTCAGTAATCCCACTACTGAGCATATAGCCAAAGGAAATGAAATCAGTATGCCAAAGAGATATCTGCATTCCCACGTTCATTGCAGCATTATTCACAATAGCTGAAATATGGAATCAACCTATGTCCCTCAACAGATGAGTAAATAATGTGATACATAAACACAACGGAATGTTATTCAGCCATAAAAATAATGAAATCCTGTAATTTGCGACAACATGGATAAATATGGAGAACATTACGTTTAAGCGAAATAAGCCAGGCACAGATAGACAAAATCTTCATGATCTCACTCATATGCAGAATCTAAAAAGGTTGGCCTCACAGAAGTAGACAGTAGAATAGTGGTTCCTATTATCTGGGATGAAGAGGGGATGGGGTAGGGGGAGAAATTGGTCAATAGGTAAAAAGTTAGGAGGAAAAAGTTTTGGTGATCTACTGCACAGTAAGGTAACTATAATTAACAATATTGTATTGTATATTTGAAAATAGCTAGAAGAAAGGATTTTGAATGTTTTCATCATAAAGAAATGATAAATTTTTGAGTCGAATATGTTAAATACCCCAATTTAATCATTATACAATGGATAGGTGTATCAAAATATCACCGTACCCCATAAATATGTACAATTAGTATGTGTCAAACAATGTGTCAATTAAAAATAAAATTTTTAAAAATCATAGTGAAATAAAGGGCTATTTTAAAAGAATATGGCCTTAAAGAAATATACAAAATGATCCACACTAAAATGTTAACAGGTGGTTATCTTTGGCTGGGAATTCAAGCAATTAAAACTTTGTAAACAAGCAAAAAAACCCTTGTTAATTAAGTGGTTAATGTTTACTGTACCAACGATACTTGTTTCAGGTTAATACGATTCTGTTTTTCATATCCTTTATTGTATACTAGAGACAAAAACCTAACAAGAGGGGATGGCAGTTTGTTCAGGATCTAAGAGTCACTGGCAGGATAGTTATTCCTCATTTCCCAGTGGTTCCAAACTCTAATACTCTTTTGTCTCAGGTTCTCCCAGATTCTAAAGAGTTTACAGTAGTAGACTTATGTTCAGCCTTCCTTAGCATTCCAACCAATCCTGACAGTCAATACTTGTTTGCTTTCACTTGGAATCAACCGTAAATCTTGAAAATCATGTCTGAGGGGTTCACTGAAGCCCATTCCTATTTCTCTCAAGTGCTGCATCAAGACTTGAGCATCCTTGAGTTTCCTAGAGGCTCAACTCTCCTGCAATAAATATGTGGGTGACCTCTTTGTTCATTCACAGAGGAGGCATTCCCAACAGTATTCTATTTATTTATTACAACAGGTAACAGAAGAGAAGGAACATAAGGTCTCCCAAGACAAATTACAGATATCGGATGATATCTGTTATCATCCAATACTGTTCACTATTTAGGAAATGATCTAAATGCTGCAGGTATCCACCACTGTCCCCTAATAAAGTTAGGTTTATTCAAGAGTTTCGTAAGCCCTAAGAGGTAACTTCATGGGTTATTAGAGTTAGTTGGATTATGTCAACTAGGTGTCCCTCATTTTTGACTCTTAGCATCCTCACTTCATAAACTCCACTGAAATCTTACTTCCTGAACCCCTTCCTTGGGAAGAAAAACATGAGACAGCCTTTGTAGAATGAAAATGGGCAGTACTGCCAGCACCCCCCTTAGGATTCACCAATTATTCAAAACTTTCCCCCCTTTTTGTACATGAAAGCAGGCCTCAGGGAACGCTTGCACAGGAACATGGTGATAAGCTTAGGCCCCTCACTTACTAAAGTGCTCAATTAGATTCAGTCACCCATGCATACCCAAATTGCCCTCAAGCTGTATCTGTAGCTGCAAAACTGGAGCTCTGCAGATCTGGCCTTAGGTAATGATGTTTACCGCCACACACTACATGCAGTACAAAGTCTTCTCAATTCTGAGTTTACCCAACATCTTTCTGTGAGAAGACTAACTTCTTGTGAAATCCTTTTACTCTCTCATCTCCTGATCTTCATCTGAAATGCTGTAACATTCTCAAATTTGCTGCTTTCTTGTCTTTATCTGACAAAGGTGAACTAGATATGACTGTAAAACGGGAACATCCCAATTAGTCACATTTCACCTCATCTGCAGGACACTGCTTTACAAAATACTGATTTGATTTTTATGGATGGGTTTTATGCTGAAAATCACATAGGAAATTTTTGTGCTACATATGCAGTCACCACCCAATATGAGCTCATTGAAAGCAGCAAATTGCCCCACTTCAAGTCTGCTCAACAGGTTTATGTTCTTATCTATACCTGCATTTTATCTAAAAATAAGTCTGTCCACATTTATACTGACAGTCACTGTGCCTTTGGGGTGGTTCATGATTTTGGAATGCTTGGAAAGCAAAGACATTTCCTCACTTCTGCAGGCATACCAATAAAAAATGGCCCACAAGTTGATGAGCTCCTTGCTGGATACTGCTGCCCAAAGAGATTACTGTCATAAAAATAGAGGATTATACAAAGAGAACTGAGCCTGAATAGTGGGGAAGTAGTCTAGCTGTCATGCCAAAATGTTACTCAACTCTGTAAGGTCTGTTACCTCACTCCAACAATTAGAATCAGTAAGGAATGCTGCCTGACTTTGCTTCCTTACACCCAGATGCTGCTGCCGCTGGACAACAAAATGCCCCTAAAGATTAAAAAGAATACTGGAAATCGGAAGGATGCTATTTTAATTTCCTTTCCAAGTTGTGGGAAAGCCAAGACAGCCACCTGGTGCTCCCAGACTCCCTTAAGGGAACTTTGTTATGATTCTTACATTCCCTTACCCATAATGGTATTGGTAAGCTGGTATAATCAACAAGTATTGGTGGGGAAATTGTTAAAAAGTTAGAAAAGCTATTTATAATCGATACTTAACCTCCCAAACTCATAAGCCAAGAAAGTCTCTTTATAGTCTCCCTGGAATGACACCCCCTGCCTGCTCCCCCAGCCTATCCATCAGGCCCATTTGGACATCTACAATTAGACTTCATCCAACCAAGTATGGATTATTACTATGTACTTGTTATAGTATGTTCTTTGGATGAATTGAAGCCTTCCCATGCCCAAAGGCTAATGCCCTCACTGTAGCAAAAAAAGGCCACAAGTAATAATTCTAACCTGAGGTATTCTGAATGCCATTTCAAGTAACTGACTCATTTTATCAGACAGGTAATTCAAGTACTACATAAATTTTTACAAACAGTCTGTCATTATCATTGTCCTTACCACTCTCAGTCCACTAGTAAGGTAGAAAGAACTAATGGGATACTTAAGCTCAGAATTTCCAAATTATCTGAAACCACTGGCCTTCCTAGCCTAAAATTCTGCCTCTGGCTCTCATGACTCTTTGGAGCACCCCTGGTGGAAAACACATGTTAAATCCTTATGAAATTATCAGTGGTCAACCTATGCCTCTGAGTATTATTACACCAAATGTGGACTCCTAATTGATCCAGCTGAAATGACATGTATTATAAATTCTTAATGTACTATGTTAAAAGTTATCATCGATAGGTCTAAGAAGCCATTCAAGACACAGATCCAAAAAGTCTTGCTGGACATAGCCTGGAATCTGGCAATTGGGTGTCCAGGAAACACCATCAAAGAAAGACTGCCCCTGAGCCCCACTCGAAAGGACCCTACCAAGTGGTCCTGACTACAGACATAGCAGCTAAACTCAAATTACAAGAACAACTCCTCATACCACCTACAACTCCTAAATACAAGAATCCATTCTGATACCAACTGGACCTCTTCTCAAACCAGAGACCTTAAAAATCAGGTTAACCAGGATAAGAAGCTGACAACTTCACAGGTGTACACCTTTTCTCAAGACATAAGAACAAGACTCCCCATCATAAGACTCTCACCCCTCTTAATTTTTCCTTACTTAGATCTACCTCTTCTGCTTAGCAGGATAACACTATAACTAGAATTTTACAATCAGTAGCTTCTGCAGGTAACTTTACAAAGTGTTGGATCTGTCATGCCAAACCCAAGTCTTCACGTAACTTAAGAGATACTTTAGTCTACCCACTGGATAATTTAGCAACATTCCTAACACAATTGTTTTTTTAAATTTCACTGGTGGTCCCTTCTATAAGTCAGACTTCTAGACCCACTTGTTCTCACTCTCTGTTTCAATTAAACCCAGTCATGGAATAGAACAACCAGGTCCAAATGAGTATATCATGAGGTAGGATTATACCAAAAGCCCAAATGTAGTTTCTTACAAACTGATGTATGTGCCAGGATATCATAGTGCTTTTAACCTGTAAAAACTCCACATTAGACTCTTGGCTAGGACTGCTAAATCCACCGTTTCAGGCAATATACCCATGAACAACAGAACTGGAAAGAGGGCCTTATGTGTATCAAAAGGGTACACCCTTTATTTACAGAGGATTTGTGGCCAATGTTTTGTATGGGCAACCTCAGGCCTTGACAGGTAGAGAATGAAGAGCCAATGTGGGTTAGGAACTTTAATGGTGCCCTTGTAACTCCATAATCAGTCAGAAATGGAACACTGGTCCTTTCCTCTTAACCTCTTAATCTTTAACATCATAGGTTAAAGAGAACTTTGCTAGGGAGCATTACCCCTTCTGGATGAACATCATTTGTTAGGTCCCTTTTCTTATGACTTGGAGTAAAGATAAATGAAGCAATGACTAGAAATTTATCCCTCACAATATCCTCTACAGCAGACTCCATTGCAAATGCTATAGCTCCACAACAGATTTCTTTGAATTCTCTTGCAAAAGTTATACTAGATAACAGAATTGTTCTACATTATCTACTGGCCATACAAGGAAGAGCCTGTGTAGTTGCTAACACTCTTGTTGCACATGGATAAATACCTCAGGTACTGTAGAAACTCAGTTGCAAAAAACTGAAGAACAGGCTACTTGCTTAAAATGGGTGAATCCTTTATCTGGCCCATTCTTTGATCTGTTCGATTTTAGTTGGCTGGTTAATGTGTACCTTGATTAAGAAGCCTGTTCCAAACTCTTGCTATTATCCTCCTGATAGACATAAGAGTAGTCTTCCTAGTGTACTGTATTCTCTCAAAAGTTTTAAATGACTGCATACCAGCCATCTGCTGAATGCCAAAGATCTCTCTCCAGCCAGAATGACAAAAGCTCAAAGAAACCTGTGATAATGAGAATACCTAACCTATGAATGACCTGCTGAGACTGAAAACCCAGAATGATGGTAACTCAGAGTAGGCTAATGTCCTAAATTTTGGTCATGCACCTAACCTAAGTGATAGACCAAAGGCGGGGATTTGTTAAACAAAATTTATAGGAAGCCACTGTTTAGACCGATCTCCTGTGCTAGGCCCCAACAGACCAAAGCAAAATGGAGTCACTCATGCTGCCATATAATCAAAATGAAACATTAAGGAAGCAGGTAAAACTCAGACTAGTTTTTCCTCAAAACAGGAGATTCACTGCAACCAATCTGAAGGGGCCCAGTCAACCTGAGCTGGCATGGTAAGGACGTCCCCTCTACATTAACCCTTACAGAAAAGTAACCTGAAGTAATCAGATGTTAACCAAGCCCCCCTTTAATTCTGTTTCCTTGTTGCTACCTTACAAAAATCAACTATTCTGCCATGCCCAGTGGAGCACGCATTCTATTTTATAGGATGAGATGCTGCTCAATTCTAGACTTGCTAATAAAAGCCAATTATATATTTAAACTAAATTTAGTGAAATTTTGTCTCTTGACAGTGGTGTGATAAGGAAAGTCTTTTGCACACACAATCTGCTAGTAATATTTTTTTGAAAATAGTAATTTTATATTTTGATGAGGCTATTTTGCCCCAGGTGTATTACACTCAAAACATAAAACATGGAGCCAAATTTTATGATTTTAAACTATTACAAAGATTTACACTTAAATTTAAGTGAAATTCCAAATATACTCCCAACATAATACTGCTCCAGTATGATATGTGATCTACTTAATGTAGTCTGCTTAACATATATGTGAAATATCTGATTCCCAAAAAAAATCAATGTGATGAAAAGAGGTAACTGGCTATAATACAGATTATCAGTTTCAAAATGTTTAATAGCATGCAAATGTACACATAAGTATAGACATTTAGCCTACAAGTAAGCATTGCTCCCTTTGGAGTAATCCTCTGGGAAGGTGGCAAATTCATTCTACTAATGTCTCCCACTATTTTAAACTTCTAAACTGCCATTTGAAAATGCCTTCACAGCCATCAGGATAATCCTTTAAATATCCTTAATAGTGGTGAAATCTTGAAGGTTGAGTTTTGCAACCATATAGAAATCATTCTCCCAAGTTTAGCAGATGAAACAAGTGCCAAAGCTGAGTAGCAGTTTTTTTGATTAAAAAAAAACAAGTGTTTATAAAAGTGATCATAAAATGTTTTTATTTTACTTATAAATTGACTAGAATTTTCAAAAGATTCAAAATATTTATAAATTACAGCAGCACTACTGGAATAAGCTCCTAGCCTCCTAAGGTGACTACTTGGAATGACCACTCTCTTTGAAAATATAAAGGAGGGGAAAGTGTTTGATAATTCTATATCACACTCTGAAGTTACAAAGCAGCTTTCTTCCATGGAATTCAAACTGTTTTCCAGACATTAGTTCATTAATCCTCCAAATAGCCCTATAAAGGAAAGGACTGATCATTATTCTTTTCTCAGATAGCTGAGTGGAGGTGGTACAAGGGAAAGAGAATTGCGTTTGTTCCATGAGGGAACAATTAAGTCTAGGCACATTGTTCCCTAAAATTTGTGCTACATAGTTAGCAAAATTTAAGTGAAATTTTTTATCTTTATGCTCCTTGATTAAAAAAGATTTTATATGAATAAAAACTATTATTATTCAGGTAGGTATGTCATGAACTATTACAGAGATCTATTAAAAGTGATTATTAATTTATTACACACTTGCCTAAAAGAATTCCTGCTTGATGTATGAGAGTTACTTATTAAAGAGGCTGGTATGCGGCCACAGATACACTCATAAAAGTCCTAATTATATTTTACCAAGAAAGAAAGCTTGTTGCTTTTTTTCAGTACTCTTCCTTATATTTTATAAGAAAAAAACTTTACTTTGAAAAATCAACACATAAAAACAAAAGAGGAAGAAAAATTGAAAATAGGGCAATAAAAGATCCATTGGCAAAACTGTTTAAGAGCAAATCCTAGGAAAACTGGTAAATTGTTGATGGCTCTGGGGAGATAAGAAAGCACAATATAATATGCACACAATTACAAGTTAATTTTCATTGAACTAACCCCAAATTTTCAATTCTTTATGAGAAAACTTTGCTGCTGCTCAATATTAAGGGATATCTAGCAGCTCACCTCCTCCTTTATACTTATTTATTGAATAAATATTGACAGTCTTTGTTATTATCGTCACCAAGTATCTTTGGGCTGCCAGTGGCAGTATATTCACACAGATGAAAGACAAATGAATTTTATGCTTTACTATGACTCTAGCGAGCACAGTATTCAACAACTGAAATGATTCTGATCTTTTAAGTGTCACTTTTAGGAGTACTATTCCAGGAGTTCGAAAGGATTCAACTCCATAAGAAAGAATTTAATATTTAACGAGGAAGTGAAAATAGAGTGAGTATCAGACTGGCACTCTTGGCTTGCTAAATTTTGTTTGAGGCTGAAAGACTACCTGGACCAAGGACAACTCTCAGTCAGACAAGTTCTAATCACCGCTTCCACAGGGACTGCTTAATTTTGATAAAATCACTTTCCTACCTGGGTGCCTCAGCTGCCTAGTCTATAAAATGGGAATAATTTAATAGTAACCTGCCCACATAACACTCCTTTGAAGTTAACTAATGAACGCTCTCACAGGTGCACTTAAAACTATTAGATGCTACAAGAATATTGAGCACTACCTCGAAAAGAACACGGTAATATACACATGTTACTGCTATGATGGCACTAATAATAATTGCCCCTCAAAGGACCCCCTCCCCACTTCCACCCCGTACATTTTAGGGCTTACTTAGGACCTCTTCCTAGCCGCAAGTCTGCACACTCCGGACCCAAGGCTGCAACAAAAGCAACCGAAACGCCAATACTGAAACGGACCAGACAAAAGAAAGTGGGTCTACGCAGAGGGAAGCGGCCGCGGAAGGGGGTGTGTGCCGACTCTCCCCACGAGCTCCGAGACTAAACAGGACGCAGCTCCTCGCCGCGACCTGGAGAGCGTTCCCTACCGGACGCCTCGCACCCACGCAGCCACCCCGCCACGCCCCCGCCACCCCGCCACGCCCCCGCCGCCTCGCCGCCAGGGCTCGGGTTTCCAACCCCGCGTAATTCCACCCTGCGGCAGGGCGCGCCCGGAGGCCGCCAGGCAGAGCCTCAGGTGCGAAAGTTAAACCGCCGCTGCGTCACCTGAGGCCGGGGCGGGAGACAGCGCGGCCAGCCCACCCCGGCCCCGGCTCCATGCCAGCTCCTCGGCGCGTCCCCGCCGGGGCTAGCGTGGGGGGCCCGCGCCACGGCGACCGGGCAGGGCCAGGCCGAGGCCGGCCGCCCTCGCGAAGGCGCCGCCGCCGCCGCACCGCGCCAGGCTCCAAGCCGCCGGCCCTTACCTGTGCCCGCGTGCCGGCGCCGCCCGCCCCGCGCCCCCTCCCGGCGCTCCCGGACGCCCGCAACCCGGCCCTGAGGACGCGCGGCGGCTCTGGAGGCTGCGATGCCGGTTCGGCGAGACGGGAAGCGACAGGAGCCAAACCCCGCGGAAAGCGCTCGAGCTGCGCGGGCAGCCGCGACCCCGCGGCCTCGGACTGGGCGCCCGGGCGCCCGCCGCCGCCGCCGCCGCCGCCGCCGCCGGCCCTGCTCACGCCACCGCCGCCGGCTCCCACCGCAGGCGCGTGGGCGGCGCCGGGCTCTGACCCCGCGCACACCGACGGGCGGCGCGAGCCCGGCACCGCCGTGGGAAAGTTTTTCTCTCTCGTTATGTCCTTTCCAGAGCAACAGAAATCGTCCGCACGGGCTCACTGGTCCTCAGTCCGCCCTTTCTGGAGTTCCTACCTCCAAGGCCACTGCTGGGGCTGTTCCCTGCTAAAATCGGCAGGCGTCCCAGCCGCCCATCTTCAAGCCCGAGACTTCCTAAGGCGGCACCACTGCCTGGGTAGTTTTACCTTTCTGATAGCATGGTCTCCCTTGCTTACTTTCTTGTGCCTAAGGTTCCACCGCTGTGCAACCGGGCTTAACTACTAAATTACCGCTGGGAGGTGAGTTGATGACTGGCGATAAATCAAAAGGGCTTATTCTGGGAGCGAGGGGGGCCGGCCGCTTGCAGGAAATGATGACTTGCCAGTGCGTCATAGATGATTGATTGAGAGATATTAAGATCTGGACTATGAAAACCAAGTTTTATTGGCTTGAGAAAGGAGAAGGAAGCTAGGAAGGAACCTCAAAGGATTATATACCTTTCTTTCTCTCCTACACACAGAAATTTTGATTTGCCTGAAGTGGCTTATTTGGAGTCTTGTCCTAGGAGTAGGACTATGTGGAATGAATTCCCACCTGAAAATTCAATGATATGGATAACAAAATCCAAGACATCACAAGAAAACTTCTGGCTAATATACTTTACGGATAGTAACACAAAAATCCTCAATAAAATACTAGCAAACCAAACCTAGCAATATAGAAAAAGGATCATACAACACGACCAAGTGGGATTTATCTCAGAATGCAAGGGTGTAACATACAAAACTAATCAATATAATTCACCATTTTAATGGACTAAAGAACAAAAACCACATACTCTCTCAATAGATGAAGAAAAAGCATTTGACAAAATCCAACACCCTTTCTTAATTTAAAACAAAACAAAACAAAACTTAAACTAGGAATAAAAGGGAACTTCCTCAACCTAATAAAGGGAATTCATAAAAAATTCATAGTTAAAATCATACTTAACTGTGAAAGAATGAACGTTTTCACCTAAAATCAGGAATAAGACAAGGATGTCAATTGTTGCCACTTCTTTTCAACATTATACTGGAGTTTATAGCCAGGGCAATTAGGCAAAGAAAGGTGGACTATCCACCAGGTAATAAAGCCAATAAAAGAGAATTATCAAAACCAGAACAACTGTTCTCAAAACTGAAGGACAGCAGCATACAAGCTCTCAGTTCAATAGATAAATATTATCTACACCGAAGTATATTATTGTGGAATTTCAAAGCATGTGGGTTGGAGAGCTCTTAATAGCTTCCAGGGAGGAAAAATTAAGATTATTTATGAAGATTCAGAAATCAGAATGGCACTGGACTTCTCAACAGAAATATAAATAAAAGATAAATTCCAAGAAAAATGATTTCCAATCTTGAAATTGATAAATTATAAGGTTAAAAAAGACATTTTCAAATATGCAAAGTTTTAAATATTTTTTTCACTCAGGAAGCAATTAGAGGATGTGTTCTATAACACTGGCATGAAGCAGAGGGTCTGATAGAAAAGAGAGGTGAAGGTTACACCTAAGACAACTGCGGTAGGCAGAATGTCTCCCCAGAAATGACCACATCTTAATTCCTGGAACCTGTGATTATGTTACATTATATAACAAAAGGGACTTTACTGATATAATTAAAGTTATGGACCCAAATGTTTAGATGATTTTGAATTACCCAGGTAGGCCCAATCTAATCACATGAGCCTTTAAAAGCAGAAAACTTTTTCCAGCTGGAATCAGATGAGCCATCAAGAAATGTCAGAGGGCTGGGCATGGTGGCTCACACCTGTAATCCCAGCACTCTGGGAGGCCAAGGCAGGTGGATCGTTTTAGCTCAGGAGTTTGACACCAGCCTGAGCAACAGCGAGACCCTGTCTCTACTAAAAATAAAAAGAAACTAGCCGGACAACTAAAAATATATAGAAAAAATTAGCTGGGCATGGTGGCGCATGCCTGTAGTCCCAGCTACTCAGAAGGCAGAGGCAGAAGGATCGCTTGAACCCAGGAGTTTGAGGTTGCTGTGAGCTAGGCTGATGCCACAGCACTCTAGCCCAGGCAACAGAGTGAGACTCTTTCTCAAAAACAACAACAAAAATGTCAGAGATATTTGAAACCTGAAAGGAATTTAATCTTCCATTGCTGGAGAGAATCACATGGAAAACACAATGGAGAATGCGGGCAGCTTTCTAGAGGAACAGATCAGTTCCCCTGGCTGAATTTTATTGCTTCATTTTTAAAGAAATGAACTTTTAGAGGTACAAGGTTTATTATCAACAGGCCTGAAGAAAGAAAGACAAATCAAACAGTCTTAATGCTTTCTGATTAAGAAACAAGTGGATAGTGTCAAAATGGGGCAAAGAGGTTAAGGAGGATGAGGAAAGCTGCTAGATTTGCCAACTCATGAGGATAATGTGGAATCTGGGGCCACAGTGGCCTGGCTTGAATCCCCACTCTGTCACTTACAAGTGTATAACCTTAGGACAAGTTTCTTAATCTCTCTGTGCCTCAGTTTCTTCATCTGTAAATAGGAGCTAATAGTAACATTAGAGAGTTACTGTGAAGTTTTAATAGCTTTATCCAAGTTAAGTGCTTAAAATGATATCTGGTATACAGGAAGCACTCAATAAATATCAGCTGTTATTGTTATTATTAATGAAAACCCTTAAGAAAACAGCTTCTGTAGAATAGAGCATTAGTTAGGACTCATTTCGGTGAAATGACAGAAACCCAACTCAAGTTGGCCCAAGGAAAATATTCAGTAATTTATAGGAATAAGCCTGTGAAAGCTTCAGGCATGTTGGGATCTAAGTGTTCAAATGATGTCATCAGCAGTATATTTTCATCTTTGGACTCTATATTTCTCTTTCTTGGCTTCTTTGTTAGGCAAAATCAGTCTTTGTAGTGACAAGATTGGCCACTAGTAGCTCCCGGCTTAAATTCAACTAGTTTAACAACCAAAATGCAAAAAGAATACCTCTCTCCCAACAGTTCTAGCAAAGTTTTGGAACCAAGTCTCCGCATACAGACTTGGCCCACATGCTTATTCTCACAGAAGGAGAGAACTAGCAAGTTGGTCAATTTAGTGTCATTTGCTTGCCCATGAAACAGGGGTGGGGGGCCAGAATCAGGCCCCCTACTCAGACCACATAGGTTGAAAGTGGGAGAGGCAAAATTACGCAAAGGAACACTAAAGTGCTGGTATCAGAAGAAATGAAAATAGATATTTTGGCAGAAAAAAATGAAAGATGTTCATTACATGTGGTGTGTGGTTATTTGAGCACAAAATAAAAGATTACTAAACATCAGACGGAGCCCAGCTGAGGCTAGAATGAAGGCAGAAATTTGCATAGGATTTGATACGTTCTTCAAAATGTTCAACAGCCCAAAAGGGGAAAAAAGGAAAGTGCAATGATGTGATTTACATAAGATTCAGCATTGAGAAAGTGAGCATGGCCAAAGGACTGGGCAAAGGAATGAAGGTGTCATTACAAGCACAACAGAAATGGTCCATGGGGCCCAGGTTGTGCAGGGAAGCAGTGAGGCCAGAAAGACATTGACAAAATAATGCCTACATTGTATCTGGATGTTTGTAGTAGAAAAGTCGTGATGATTGTGCTAAAATGATTGAGGAAGTCAGGTGATGCTCCTGGAGATTTGTATGTAACAGGATAGGATACGGAGAGAGACCTCAAGAAAAGGTACCTTATTTTTAGTTTTCACTGTCTTTCCTCGCTAAATGTTAGACTAAGTGGACATATTCCAAGTTTAAACAAGGTCCCATAACATCTGAAAAAGATGAAAAAAATCTGATTTTGTATTTGCAGTTAACCAATACATGCTAGTTTTATTTTATTATTACTAGAATGAAGATTATTCCATTCAAAATACTCTAGTAAATCAGGAGTTTATTAACTAGCATCATATTGTTAATATATAAAACTTATATATAATATAGTTATACATACTCATAATCTATTTTATAATAAATGTGAAATATAAAAATTAATATTAGTACTAGTAAAACTCAGGCCAGAATTTTTTTTTTTACCAGGTATTATCATTCCCCAAATCCTTAAAACACATAATAGGAAAAAATATTCTTTCAAAGAAGGAAAAGCATGAAAATACCAAAGAAGACTTAAGACTCATAATTTTCAGCTATGTGATCTTGGGTGAGTCACATAATAACTTTGACCCCAAGTTTTCTCCACTATAATAATGCTTTATCTTAAATGGTATATTTTAATGGGTTGTGATTATGGACTGAGAACAGTATGTAAAAGTGTTTTGTAAACAATAAAATCATTTAAGTATGTTATTTTCTACTAGCAACTTGCACAATTTAGATGTTTACTACAACAAGCATTAGGTGGATTTAACATTAATTTACTAACCTAATTTTAAAGGATATACATTTTTCACCTTAACTTTTCTTGTAAGTAGTTTCTCCCAGATAATTGAAGTAACTCCCTAATCAGTGAGAGTCTGCTGCCCCTCACCTTAGAGTTGTCGTTTCTAAGTTAATTCAAAGCAATCTTATGTAACCAATTCATTTATCTACATTGAGACTATTACTAGTATCAAAGAGGTCACTTATCCCTTCCATCTTCAAATATTGTTATGGACTCTTCCAAATGCTGGTTGTTTAGTTTCATAGTTTAAATAAAATTGGCTTTTGGAAACAATTGTTATTTATCAGGGAGTAAGAAAGAGGGAAAGGAGAAAAAAGGAACTGAATTTTAAATTTTATTTAATTTTTATTTTTATTTACATTTAAAAGATCATGCTTTATTCAGTTATTGGAAAATGTTTAAGCATGTTTGGAATAACTTGCATACATGAATGTATTTTGAACTGTAAATATTATGAAATAAAAATATATATTTTTTCAATAAAAATTAAGCATCTGAATTGGAATGTCCAATAAGTGTAAAATACTACATGGATTCTGAAGACTTGATTTAAAAAGTGTGTATAACATATCTCATTAATAGTTTTTATATTGACAGTTGAAATGATAATATGTTGGATATATTGAGTCAAAGTATATTATAAAATTAATTTCACCATTTTTCTACATTTTTAATGTGGCTGTTAACAAATTTAAAATTACACATACGTCTTACATCATGTTTCTATTGCATCTTTCCACTCAAACTGTGTCTGTGCATCAGCAGTACAGGTGTCACCTGGGAACTCCTTAGAGATACAGCCTAAGTATCTGCAGTTAAAAAAAAATCCTTATGTGATTTGTTTGTCCATTACAGTTGGAGAGGCAGAAACCTAAACTGCTACCACTAATAATGACTTGCCCATTCTTTGTCTGTATCTTTGGCACACAGAAGCTGCTCAATCAATAGTATTTAATTTTAAAATAATTTTGCAGCTTCTCATTACACACTTGCTCTTTGCTTCAAATGGCTGGTTTACTAGACCCTGACCAAGCTATCTGCCAAACGGCACTGATAAAGGGAATTGCTTCCCCTGTCTACTCTTGCCTTCTCTACTCTTTAGCTAGCCATAAACTAGTCCAAGCTCTGCCTTAACTCCACATAATATAATCATGAAATCATAGAATGTTAGACCTAGACAATGATTATCTTAAGTTCATTTCCATGGAAATAGGCACAGTCGGATATCAAGTCCTTGGCTTGTCTTTCTTGCCTGGAAAGGCTTTTTAAAAGTCTAATCTGAGATTCTTTATCAAAAGTTACAGCAAAGCAGACTTAAAAAAAAAAAAGCCCGTATTGTCAATCACTATTCTTGCCCTTTATGTAGCTTGGAATCCCTGGCCAAGCCTGCTCTCCTGAATCTTCTAGCAGTTGTTCCTCTGAATTGCCGACCCAGCAGATGGCCAGCCGCAGGGCTGATGAAGCTTTGCTGCCCTCTACTGGCCTGAATGTTTAGCAACTCTTTGTTTAATGAATTCCGGAAATAGAATTGAATATCTTTCCAGATGCTAGTGTGTAATGAAAAGCTGCATTAAAAAAATTAAATACTATTTATTGAGCATATTCTGTGTTCCAGAAATACTAGGCACTGGCGATAAAACAGTGAGTGAAATAGACAAACGTGTGCCCTCATTGAACAGTCAGAAAGAGACAGACAAGACATACATAAACAAGAGAACAGGTGGTAAACCAGAGATTACGTGAGCAATAAAGCTGGGAATGGAGATGGAGAGTGGGCAGGCATTTATATTTTAGATAAGGCCAGGGAAGATCTGCCTGAG
Source organism: Lepilemur ruficaudatus (assembly GCA_963574885.1). NCBI lineage: Eukaryota > Metazoa > Chordata > Mammalia > Primates > Lepilemuridae > Lepilemur > Lepilemur ruficaudatus. The sequence goes on from CAUYRT010072162.1 coordinate 46,199, forward strand.
ACTAAAGGACATGAAGGAAGAGAACAATAAACATGGAGGCAAGAAGCTACTTGGTATGTTTGAAACATCAAGGCAGTCAGTGTGGCTGACACACTGGAGCAGAGGGATTGAGGGGGAGAGCAGGGCACAGGTCAATCAGCTGAGCGTGAAGGAGAGGTGAGGGCAGATCACACAGGGTCTTGTGGGCAATTTTATACTTACATAGGTATGCACACATGCATGCATGCACTCATATGGGTACAGTATATATACACACACAGATGTACGCATGGACACACACAGACACATGCAGATACATGCACAGAGACACAGAGACACAAAGTGACATACACACAAACATGCACAGAGACATACACAGAAACATACACAGATACACACAGACACACACAGAGACACAGACACAGACATGCACAGAGACACACAGGTGTACACACAGACACACACAGTGATACACACAGACACACACAGTGACATGCACACAAAGACATGCACAGAGACACACAGAGTGACATACGTAGACATATATATTTGAATCAGATTGGAAGCCGGGGAGTTTTGAAGAGAGGGAGGCTATGGTATGACATGTTTAAATAAATCCCTCTGAGGATTGCATGAATAATAGACTCTAGGAATGAAGGTAGAGAGAACAAGAGTTGTTATTTAGAAACATTTAATTTGAGATGCCTTATTGCACATATACCAAAGAGAAGATCAGAGGAGAAATCTAGGGTAGTGATAAAATATTTGGAGGTACACTCTATAAATAGTATTTATAAGTGTTTATAAGACTGGATGTGATCAAATTAAGAATATTAATTCAATGTGGCAGAAGTTATCACCACCAGTCTGAACAGGGTTCTGACTTCAATGCAGCTTTGAGATTTAGATTTCCACTTTTGCCACGTGATATGTGATGACTGTATTCTCCTACTGTCCTCTATTTGAATTGTTGCAAACCTGTGGTTCATATAGCTCACTCTGTAATTATGTTTTTCATCTGACCTTGACTATATCCTTTATGAATTAATTCTACCTCTGTCTTTTTCTCTTTAGTTCTTTACAGTTAAAATAGCTGCTAATAGCAACAGGACTGTGAATACCAGTGGAAATACCGGCAGTCTTATAGAGTACTTTCCACCTCTTCCCCATTTGCCCATCCTCTTGTCCAGCTAGTAAAGTTCTGCGTATCCTTGAAGACTCAGTTGAAATGTCATCCCCTCTGAGAAGCCCCTCTTGATGTCTCTCGGCAGCGCCTACTGTTCCCTTTTCTCTATTTTCATCATGCCTAGTTTATACCTTTTTTATAGCCCTTGCCATGTAACTAATTATTAGCTTTCATATCCTTTCTACATGGATTGTAATTCCCAAGGGGGAAGGGATTGTGCTTTGCTCATTTTTATATACTTGGTGACAGAGTTACTGGCAAATAGTAAGTGCTTGATAAATATTAAATGAGTAAATAAATACCATTTATGCTAAACTAGTAATGGGCTTTTCATTTGGGCCACTTTTATGTTGAACAAATTAAAATTGTATAATTCCATAAGCTATTTAAGGTCTACACACCTTCAAATAAAGCAGGAAAAGGGCTCTTTATTTCTCTTTGGGCTATGTAAGTGGCTGCCTAGGTTTTTATTTTGTTTGACATTAATTTAGTTGGCCAAAGCAGATTCTATCTGAAGAGCTGTCAGACTTCATTCTTCACTGCTGCTCTTTGGCAAGTCTCACATCAAAGAGCTGTTTGGAAGTTTATTCATGTTGAAGCTTTCTGGCTCCTCATACCAGTTTGGAATGAGAATCTATCTGGGAGATTAACTGTGTGGTTCCCTAGTATTGGTTGAATCTTTTTTTTTTTTTTTTGAGACAGAGTCTCACTCTGTTGCCCAGGCTAGAGTGCCGTGGTGTCAGCCTAGCTCACAGCAACCTCAAACTCCTGAGCTCAAGCAATCCTTCTGCCTCAGCCTCCCTAGTAGCTGGGACTACAGGCATGAGCCACCATGCCTGGCTAATATTTTCTATATATTTTTAGTTGTCCAATTAATTTCTTTCTATTTTTAGTAGAGATGGGGTCTCGCTCTTGCTCAGGCTGGTTTCGAACTCCTGACCTTGAGCAATCCTCCCGCCTCGGCCTCC
>CAUYRT010072163.1:0-33339 GCA_963574885.1 Lepilemur ruficaudatus
CTCCATCCTCTGGGCCCTGATAGTCTCCTGCCTCCTTGGCCTTGATCCTACCCTCCAGGTTGGATCGGCACAGCCCCACTTTTGGCTCAGAGGCCCTGATCAAAAGTTCTGCTTGCAGTTCCTCTGCAGTCCCAGCTCTGAAGCTCTCATGCTGGTGCCTGAGGCTGCACCCCAGTGCCTCTAGAACTCCTGCCAGGCCAGAGACACTACCCCGCAAGTCTCTAGCACTGCACCTGGACTCCAAGTTTAGCTTTCTGATTTGAGAATCAAACAGGTTCCCAAAACAGATAAAACTGTATGTTATGCTTGAAGCTCTGACTTGCGGGGGGAGAGGGGGAAGGGCAATATATATAACCTTAACATTTGTACCCCCATAATATGCTGAAATAAAAATAATAAAAACAACTGTGTTTTTTACTGTACATTCCAATCAATATGTATGTTGATATACCCCCAAATCCAAAAGTTAGTGTTTTTGTCTTTTTTTCCTAAAAAGTAGGCATGTATTCATTTATTCACTAGATTACTTATAGAATACATTGCATGTGCTGGGAAGACAGTGATGCAACAAAATCAATATTGGGAGAATTAGATAATGTTTAAGTAAATGAATAAAGCAATATATATATTGTGATTAACATTAACTGATCACTTAGTATGTCTCCAGTAGCAATTCTGGAAGAATTCTCCAATTAGGAAATTCTTATTTCAAATCCATTATAGTTTTTCTAAATGCATTTACTTTATATATTTCATTCTTTATGATGTATATACTGCATTAGATTATCGTAAAAATGGTAAAGGTAAAATCAGTAAAACATTTTAATGTATTCACACTTCCTTAAATGCCAATAAATCATTGCCCTGATTGACAAGACTATTTCATTGAAAAACCTCATGCAACAGATTTAAGACTAAAAGAATACACAGCACACAAAGTCTATATGCTTAAGTCAATTCAGTTTTCTTATATTGTCATGGTTAGTGAATTTGTTTTCCCGTTTTTTTCTTTATTGAAGTATAATTTATATACCATGCCATTACTCCATTTTAAGTGTACAATTAAATGATTATTAGTAAATTTACCAAGTTGTACAGCTATTCACATAAATCAGTTTTAGAGGATCACTTTCCCTCTATTGAGACCCCTAATTCCCATCCCCAACTATATTTCAAGCATGCCCCTCCCCTCCACAGTGCTCACCACATCCCTCACATGTGGGTCTACCCCTGAACCCCCAAATCCCTAGTGAACACTACCACCATTTGAACACCATAGTGTTAATCAGTCAGTACCAATTTGATGGTGAGTACATGTGGGGACCATTCTTCCGGTCTTGTGTCACCTCACTTCGAATAATGGGCTTAAGCTTAATCCGGGATAATATAAGCGGTGTTAGGTCACTGTCGTTTCTTAAAATTGAGTAATATTCCATTGTAAACATATACCAAATTTTAATAATCCACTCATGAATTGATGGGCACTTGGGTTGTTTCCACGACCTAGCAATAGTGAATTGTGCTGCCATAAACATTCGGGTGCAGATGCCTTTATTATAGAATGTCTTATGCTCTTTTGGGTAGATGCCTAATAATGCTATTGCTGGATCAAACGGTAATTCTTTATTTTTAGCTCTTTGAGGAATCTTCAAATTCTTTTCCACAGAAGTTGCACTAATTTGCAGTCCCACCAGCAGTGTAAGAGTGTTCCTGTCTCTCCACATCCTCACCAGCATTTGTTGTTTTGGGATTTTTTGATAGAGGCCAATCTCACTGGAGTTATTAGGTGGTATCTCATTGTGGTTTTGATTTGCATTTCTCTAATGATTAGAGATGTTGAACATTTTTTTATGTGTTTGCTGGCCATTATTCTGTCTTCTTTGGAAAAGTTTCTGTTCATTTCCATTGCCCATTTATAAATGGGGTTGTTTGATTTTTTCTTGTTAATTCTTTTGAGTTGTAGGTAGATTCTTGTTATCAGACCTTTATCGGGAGTGTAGAGAACAAATATTTTCTCCCATTCTGTAGGTTATCTATTTGCTCTAATGATAGTTTCTTTGGCTGTGCAGAAGCTTTTTAATTTGATAGATCTCATTTGTTTATTTTTGTTGCTGCATTAATTGCTATGGGGGTCTTCCAGAATTCTTTGCCTAGGCCGATGTCTGAAAGGGTCTTCCCAACATCTTCTTCTAGGATTCCTAAGGTTTCATGCCTTAGGTTTAAGTCTGATATCCATCTTGAGTGTATTTTTGTGAGAGGTGAGAAGTAGGGATCCAGTTTCATTCTTCTGCATGTAGCTATACAGTTTGAAGTATACTTTATACCTAATAATATGTCATCCATATTATTAACATTATTTTATAATAATTTGAAATTGGTCAGTGCAGTGGCTCACACCTATAATCGCAGCACATTGGAAGGCCATAGTGGGAGGATTGCTTGAGACAAGGAATTTAAGACTACTCTGGGCAACACAGGGAGACTCCATCTCTACAAAAAAAGAAAAATTAGCTGGGCATGGAAGTACACGCCTGTAGTCCCAGCTACTCAGGAGGCTCAGGTGAGAGGATCACTTGAGCCTAGGAGATAGAAGCTGAAGTGAGCTAAGATGCTAAGATTATACTCCAGCCTGGGTGACAGAGAAAGACCATACCCCCCCCCAAAAAAAGAAATTGAAATATTATTTTGCAGATTTTGCAGATATGCTATAATTTTTGTACCCAAATGCATTTCATTATACATTTAGGTTCCCTTGCTTAAAAATAGTGATAATATACTGGAAACTTCCAAAGATTGTATATATTTATATTGATCTTTTATAGCATAAGGATAAATATTTGAAGGTTCTGTTTTTGTTTGTATTTTTTCCCTCAGATTGGGTAATAGGTGGTGTATACTTCCAATTTTGTATATGTAACTATTACATATAATGTATGTTACAATATAAATTGATATTTTGTATCTCTGCCTTCTTTAATTTAATGTCTGTATATATCCTCTTAATGTTTCTTAATATTAAGTATCAAAATAGGAATATTTTCGGCCAGCTTTATTTTTCTTCCATTAGAATTATAATTTCTTTTGCTTTTGCATGAAATCAGAAATACTTATTAGAAAATTTATTTATTCATAAACATATGAATAGTTGTTAAAAATGTTCTTAAATCTTAAATGTAAAAAAATCATTGTGGATTCTTTCAATATCGACTAAGTTCCTTTTTTTTTCCCTATCAGATTCTTGCCTGTTCAGTTCAGTTCCCTCCTTAGGAACACCACTTTTCTCCATAATAGATTTTATGTTTAGGTGTTTTATATCATATCTCTTAATTTTTAAAACTAGTGATTTGAATACTTGTGATTATTTCAAGGCTGTCTTCTACATCATCATCCAATTATTTGGAGATTCATTTGTTTTATTAAAGTAAAATGTATATACAGAAAATTGGCTATATTGTAAATATATAGCTCATTGATTCATCATAAATGGAACAAACTTGCATGACCTTAATCCAGTAAATAAACAGAACATTACTATGACTACAAAAATCCATATTTTGCATACCTAATTACAACTCCTTTCATCACCCAAAGATAGCAATGAACCAGCTTACTAACAGCATAGATTTGTTTGGTCTCATGTTTTCTATTGATGTCATAATAAATTAACCCAAATGTAGAGGCTTAAAATGGCACACACTTACTAGCTTACCGTTCTGTGGATCTGAAGTCTGAAATTAGTTACACTGGGCTAAAAGCAAGATGCTGTCAGAGCTGTCTCTTCCTAGAAGCTCTTGGAGATCTCCCTTCCCAGAGGTTACCCTATAAGGTCAAGAAATGGGAAAGTTCCCAGTTTTAGGAACTCTCCACCCCTTTCCTAGAAAGCCATGAATATTCTACCCCCGGTCTAGCAAATTACTAGAGATTAGCATAAAAGGACAAACCCTAACCCTGGGGTGTCACTGTTCCTTTCTGGAACAGTCTGCTCTTTTGCCTCCTTGTAAAACACTTCCTGGCTGAGTTCTTCTCTTTTGCTTGTGACCCTGTGCTTGAATTCCTTCCTGCGTGAAGGTCTTAGAACCCTCTCCACCAGCACCAGTGATAGTCCATGCAGGTGTCATAAATACTCTACTCAGGAGCCACCGTGGTGGAACACAAGGTGGACTTGAATTCATTCCCCAAGTTATACATAAACTCATCAGAAATATCCAGAACCCTTACTAGATTGAGGGGCTTACACACAACTTCTCACAAAATACTGGCTGAACAATAAGCTAGTCTTAGCCAGGCACACTTGACAAGCTAGGTTTAAAATAAAATCACACTCGTTCCTGGTGATCTGGAAGATTGCTCAAGGCTGCTTCTTTGGAGAGAAGAGCAAAGACAGAACCTCTAAAGTACTAGTCCCTGGTTGAATGAAGGTTAAAACTATAAATTCCCTGAAATGAAAAAGAAATCTTCAAGCCACAAACTCATCCTGTAAAATCTAACAGGATAAGAGGGCTTAATTAAAACCTTTGACCAGGAAGTGGCTTATGTTGACCCAAGTGTGATGGTTAAGAATCCAGGAAACAAGATCAAACTGAGAATAACATCTGAATGCAGACACCAGAGACTGCAAACTTCAAGACAGGTAAATTCCACAGCCAAGTTACTAGACAAATAGTCAAATGACCAAACAAACAAAAGCAACAAAAACAACCCCAGAAATGAGGAAAAGTGAATCAGGGGATTTAACAAGGGAAATTCAAGAGTTGGAGGATGCCTCACAGGCAGTCAAAACCCTGCCCTTGCCATGTGGCTGAACTTTGTTTGGATCAGACTAGAACAATGTTCATTCTAGGGTGCTGTGGAAAACAATAGGTCACTCACTGGGATGGCAGTCAGTGGAGACTGATAGCTCTGTATGATGAGTCAACTCAGAAGCTTACAGAGAAATCAGGGAAAAGATATTCAAAGTGAGTGCAGCTAAAACCACAGTCGTCCTGGTTGTCATACAGACTGTGCACATGCCTAGCGCTATGTCCTCTGAGAAGAGAACAGACACAGATTTCCAGATCGTGGTTCTCTGGTCCCTGCCTGAATAAAGGGCAAACTCATAAACTTTCTGAACTGGGAGGCAGTCTATAAATAACATTATTTTACTTATTTGTGAAAATATTTTTCATGTTAATGAAAATATTTAATCCAGACTAAACTTTTTCTCCTTCCTAAAATTTTTATTTACACTCCCCCTATTGAAACACATTTTCTTTTTGTAGTTGAGTTGACCCCAATAATATCCTGAATTAAAAAAAAAAGAAACACATTTTCTTTTATTCTTATAGTAGGGTGCTTACTATCATTCAAGTATTATGTACTATACATAATTATACCATGCATTTTAATTTTTTTTAATTTTTAATTATCACAAGTACGTAATAGTTGTGTATCTTTATGGTGTGCAGGTGATCTTTTGATACAGACATACAATGTGAATTAATTCACATTTTGTTTTTAACTTGCACTCACTTGTAGTATTTATCTTTTTGGTCTCTATATAGCTTATCTCCCTAAATTTATGATAATTGTTTTGAGATGTAAAATTCCTCAATTATACTTTCTTGATTTTTTATTTCAAGACTTTGCTGAATTCATTTGTCAATTCTAGGAGTCGCTTCGTTGAATCTTTGGGGTTTTCTAGATATAATATCATATCGTTAGCAAATAGCAATAGTTTGATCTCTTTTGTCCCCATTTGGATACCCTTGATTTTCTTCTCTTGTCTGATTGCTCTGGTTCTAGTTCTTTGTTTTGTGAACCTTAGTCTTGTACTTCTTAAACAAAAGCAGAGAACCAGCCTTATTGTGCCTGAACTTCTGATTTAGAGAATAGTAAGGTATTAAATGGATGTATTTTAATCCATTAAATTTGTGGTAATTTATTACAATAGCAATAGAAACCTAATACACCTTCCTATTCAAAGCTAAAACTATGATCAGAAATGCCTCACCAGCAACTTTGGCAATCATTTGCCTCTACAGTATTTGTATTAGAAATACTTGCTAACATGTCTGGACCTTCCTATATAGAAGGACTTGATTACCTCTGCTGCAGTTTTCAATATTTAGATTATGGGATTTTTCTTTTAGATTACTTTATATCAGGGGTACGTGGCTGAATCATTACCACGCAATTATGTGCTCTCTCTCAAGTGATGGCCTGCGGAGACTGAATTAGACTGTATGATTCAATTATAAGGTCAGGTGGATTTCAGAACAATCTATGATCACAAAGACATGAGATAGTCAGTCCTAGTGAGACCACGAACTTCTTAGAGCAGGTGTTTTCAAGGAAAAAAGTGATAGAGGTATGCATTAATCAGAAAACACCAGAGGGAGAAAGAGAACAAGAGAGGCCATGCTCATAATTATTATGTGGCTTAGACACCCTATTATATGTCTTACCATTAAATTTTTTTGAGATTTCATTTCTTAAATATTACTATTATATTTCTGTTCTTTTAGCTGTCATCTGAACTACCACCATCATCTCTTCACGGTTTTTCCTGGTTTCACTCTTGATCTCCTAGGGTCCTCTCTCTAGATATGAGCTATGCGTAATGCGATACGTATAAAATGTAAAATGCATCATACTTCATTGCTTGAAACCCAGCAATGGATTTTCAATAAAATCTGGATAAAACGGAGAGTGTTACCATGACCTCTAAAACCTTGGCACACTCTCCTTTGCTACTTACTTCCTGTGCTCCAGCCAGACGGGCCTCCTCTCTGTCTCTCAAGCAGACAGTGCTCATTTCCTTCTCATGGCCTTTCTCCTTGCTTTTCCTACTACCCAGAATGTTCTTTTCCAGATTGCCACATTACTACTTTGTAATTGTTCCTTTTCTCATTTGAAATATCATATTATCTCCTTAGAAAAGATTTTTCCTTTCACTCTCTCTAAAATTACTTCCACGCCAACCCAAGTCCCTCTGTCTTAGGCCTTTTGAATATCTATAACAAAACCACAAATGGGAGGCTTATACACCACAGACATTTATTGTGCACAGTTCTGGAGGCTGGGAAGGTCGAGATCATGGAGCCAGCAGATTCAGAGTCTGGGAGGTCCTGCATCCTGGTTTGCAGATGGTTCCTTCTCCCTGCATCCTAGAGTCTCTTTTATAAGGGCATCAACTGCATTTATGAGGGCTCTGTCTTCATGAACTAATCAAATCCCAAAGGTCCCAACCTTCTAATACCATCACTTGAGGGTTAGAATTTCAACATATAAATTTTGGAGGGACACAAACATCTAGACCATAGCACCATCAGTCCCATTACCCTGTGTGATTTTTACCAGAGCACTCACCACTGTAAAATCACCCACCAGAGGTAACTATTAACAGTTTATTATCTGTATCCTTTCTACCTAGGACATAAGCTCTATAAAAACAGTGACTTTTTCTTATTTAACACTTACCAGTTTTGCCCAGGTTTTTGACTTATAGTATGTGTATGACAAAAATGTGTGATTTAATAATCAAAGATATCTGATTTGATTGCATTCATGGAAATTATAAATTTATACAATACTTATCTGAACCATATGACTATTGAAATCTCTTAAAAGATCTTATGTAAAACTATTTAAGATCTCATATTTTCAAGAATAAAAAGAGGCACCTGGTTTCTAGCATGATTTTGCAATATCTCAGGATTCCAGTGTGTATAGAAGGGTCCAGCAATACCAAGAATACATATAAGATGCAGACAAAGCCACATTCAAAAACTTTGTTTTGTTTTATTATGTTGCCCAGACATCATAATAAACTGCAAGCAAATCTCAAGAATGAAAAGCTGAAATAATAAGTAAAGGAGGCTAGAGAATGCAGAATTACTTGAATGGCATATACATTTTTGACCTAAATATATTAATTTCATAATTAGTAAAAACAATACATGACAAATATTTTATGAGTCAGACTGATCTCCTATCTTCATATTTAATTCCTCAGGTCAGGTTCAACTATTAACAGAATAGATATGCTATTTACACGAATGCAATATTGATATCAAAGTGGCATCAAGAGTATTGATTAGAAGTCAGTGGAATATGTATAAAGTTATAAGCTAAATGTACACATGTAATATTATAGACACATAAAGGGACATTTATGTATATTCCCTATTTCTCTCTTTTTTAAAAAAATAGTTTTGGAGACAGAGTCTCACTCTGTCGCCCCAGGTAGAGGGCAGTGGCATCATCATAGCTCACTGCAACCTCCAACTCCTGGGCTCAAGCAATTCTCCTGCCTTGGCCTCCTGAGTAGCTGGGACTACAGGTAGGTGCCACCACGATGCCCAGCTGATTTTTCTATTTTTAGTAGAGACCAGGGTCTCACTCTTGCTCAGGCTGGTCTCAAAATCCTGGCCTCAAGCAATCCTCCCACCTCTGCCTCCCAGAGTGCTAGGATTACAGGAGTGATCCACCGTGCCCGGCCTTCCCTATTTCATTTAATCCACTGCAAAACAAATACCTTCAACTATTAAATGTTTGTATAATTTTTGTTTTAAAAAGTAGTATATTTATCACAATCATAGTCCACCCTCTAAGACTTAGAGAAAATTTTGAATTTTTCTATATAAAATATAGACTAAAAAATGTCACCTGCATTGTCCCCGAAGAGATGCTTTGTAGTATATGGATGGTGTCAGGTAAAGATACATAGACAGAGCCTATGCTGACTTGGAAAAGCAGCAGAGGGTATATTTCTAAGACAGGTGAGCCCTGTTCCTTAAACTATTCAAAAATAAGTATTATCACAAAATGTAAATTTCACAGAACTTTGTGATTTTATTCTTTGTCTCTGTCTTCTGCCTATTACTTCCCTTTCTATACATAAAGTTTTTCCCAAGATATCATATTGGAGTTTAGAATTCACATGTAATATTTTTCCTCTGTACCTGTAAGCTTTCTTTCATTTACCAAGCTACCTAGACACTAAGAAATTCACAAATGACACCTTCATTTATAGGCTTGCTCAGACCAAAATCCTAGCAGCAATTATATAGACTGTATTTTCACAGCCTTGTGGGTACAGAAAACAAGGTTTTGGCCATTCAAACGTGGAGAGTTGGAACCGAGATTCATGAAAAAGTCAAAATTACCCAACGGTTACATCTTCATTGACAGGAAGTACTAAAATTTTCTGTTTACTGATAAAAGGAGATCACAAGGAAGACTGGGTTTAAGATTTATGAAAATACAAAGACTTCACTGAGAATATATAAAGCTGTCTTATACTCAAAATGTTTCAGAGCTTAAATTTGTATTACTCATATGTTCATTAAAGCCCCAAAATGAAAAATTAACCATCAATACTACTAGAGCACTGGTCATGGCTACCGTATTATACTCTGAAGGGGCACCTGGTGAGCCAGGCTGCATGAGAGCACTGTGGATAAAGCCCGGCTGGGATCAACCCACGACCCAAATTACAGGATACATAAAGAAGCAATTCACTGTAAGAGAGGGGGTGGAGACACAAGAACTGCAGGTAAACTAAGTAAGACTATTTAAAGTAAATTATTTAGATTAAAGAGAAAAATCAAAATCTGAGAAAAATTTAAAGAGATTGAAAAAAGACAAGAAAGTTTAAAATAGAATCAAACAAATTCTAGTGAAAGTTAATGATGAAGGAATGAGCTACACAGGCAAAAGGTTAATCTTTTCAACAACTGATGTTGAAAAAAAGGATGTATGTAGGCAAAAAAAAAGTACTTCACACCTTGCTGTACACCATATATGAAACTTAATGACATGTATCATACAACGACTAGATTTATAAAACTTCTTGGGATAAGCAAAGATTTTAGATAGGTTTACAAATAAGCATGAACATGAGGAGAAGAAAATAATATAAGTCATTAATAAATAAGTGGACAAAATATTTCAATAGTGTTTCATGAATGAAGACAAATGACCAGCAAGTATTTGAAAAGATGTTCAACTATTAGTGATCAGGTAAATGTAATTAAAAACTCAGTTCAGTACCTCTTAACAACTACTAGAGTGGGTAAAATAAAGACTGACCTTACAAGGTTGATGTCAATGTGGAGCAAGAGAAAATCTCCTACTTTGATGGTGGAATGTAAAACAATACAATTTGGAAAAGAACGTTTGGTGGTTTCTCATAAAGTTAAACTTATAATTACAACGCAATACAGCAATTTAACAGCTTGGTAATTGCCAAACACAGATGAAAACATGTTTACATAGAAACTTGTGCACAAATTCCCATAGTACTAAAGTATTAACATTTTCTGTTTTATTTATTTAAATTTATTTAAAATTTCTTTTTTGTAGTAGTCCAGACTATGGTTAATGTTAAACATAAAATGGGATGTTATTCAGCAATAAAGGATGTAATGACTAATACGACAACATGAATGAATTTTGAAAGCATCGTGTTGGGTGAGAGAATAAGACACAAAAGAATACCTAAAATATCATTCCATTTACATAAATTTTTGAAACTGCAAACATAAAGATAGAAAACATATCAGTTGCTACCATGAGCTAGGATAAGGGAAGGGATTAGACCATTCAGAGGCATGTGTGAGCTGTTTGGATGATGAAAATTGTTAAATGTTACGGTTTTATACTATTGAATATATTTGAAAAATCTCATGAAACTGTCCACATAAATTTAGTGACATTTACTGCATGAATTTTAGCATGTTCAAATTATACGTCAATCAATTTCATTTTATGTAGTTAATATTTCAATGAAGTTAATTTAAAAAAATAATTGCCTTGTTATTGTCAATAGAATTTGCAGTCTTAAATGGTTCAAAAGACTCTGGAGCATTTCTGAGTACACTTGAAAATATACTTCAAATTATTTTTTAATTTGGAATTAAACAAATAAACAGCATAGGCTTTGAAGTTAAGCATCTGAATATGGAGTGTATCAATAGAGTACAAATCGGATAATATAGTCAAACTTGAGGTTTGCCCTCTAAATGAAACATGTACAGTTTCAAAGCAGATCCATATTCAAAACAGTAGAAGAATTGGCCAATTTTTCTATATCTATCTCAGCTGCTCTTAGAGAAGTCTACCAGTGGGTAACAACTTAAGTCCCCATTTTTCAATGGCACAGTCTTTACATCCAATGAGTCATACTTTTTGCCCTTATACTGTTGATATTTTTCCTTGCAGTTAAAGTTAAAAATGCATTTTTCATGTTAATAATAAGGAGTAATACTATAATTTGCCAAAGACTAAGAGGTAGTCTAGTCTGAGTATGAAAGATAAGTTTAGCAAAAACAGAGGAGGTAGATTAAGGTCTTTAACTCCAGAAAGGGAAGGTACTTGAGTTTAAGACTCATTTTATTAAATATCTTCAAGAATATTTCATTACCTAGCTTTCACATGAAATTAAAATAAACAGCATTTTAAACTCTACAACACCTCCTTTCAAATAAGCCTTAAGCTTAAAATGGTTTAGGCCATAACAGGGAATAAAATTAATTTCACAATCTTGATCATGTCTTTCATCCCATCAAGCAATGAACCTGAGTTTTAAAGTTCACGGCAGAAATTATTCTGATAAAATATTCAGTGATAATGGCAGATATTATCTTTCTATTTTGACTAAATTGTTAAGCCCTCTTCTTTGATGTATTTTTCTAGGATTCTGACAGATTTTGAGTAAAACATTTTCATTAAAGGCTCAAAAAATGCTAGGATGTATTAAACCTGAATTTTCAGCAAAGTTATACCGTTTTGGTTGTTCTAATATGCAATTTACTAATTTTATGTATTGTGTTTAAATACAATTATTTTAGCATTATACAATTTATTAAACTTTGAAATTCTGTTTTGTAACTTTGTCAAAATATGACAGAGTTTTAAGTAAATTCTTATAATAATAAATGGTAATATTTATTAAGTGCCAACCAACTCTGTCACAGGCACTCTCTAAGTTTTTTTTTTTTACATAATTAATTCTATTTATCCTTACAACAACCTTATGATTTAGGAAGTATTATAATCATTAATATTTTACTAATAAGAAAACCAGTACAAAATGGTTAAACAATTTGTTTAAGGTCAGTTAAGCGTAAGAACTGAGATTTGAAACCATGAATTCCAACTCAAAACCCAATTTCTGGGACAATATGTTTGCTGTTTCTGGAAAAAATAATCATGATTAGAACTTTATGGCTACGTGTCCATAATAAAACATGTTTTAAATGTCTTAACTAAAGACTGAAATTATTAAGGTATAGCAAACAGAATAACCTCTCAGAAGTAATGGCAGTATAAAAATAGATATTCTAATAAAGACACTAATTATGAATAAAGACACTATGGAAAAATCCATAGTGGTTTATCTGCCTTAATAAGTAAAAGAAATATTTTTGTCAATGATCTTTAATTTTTTATAGTCAAAGAATACTATGTAAGCCACTATGTAGGCCATGTTGCTTAAGAATAAGGAAATTTGAATTCCTATTCTTGATGAACCAAGTGATGTTATTGTCCAAAAATTAATGATTTATTTTCAGTTCATGTTCAAATAACATATAAATAATTGTTTCAGTGGTAATGTTCAGTACACATAGTTTCCTTCTTTGGTATAGAATAAAATAAATGATTCCAACACTCTTCCCAAAGAAATTATAAAGACACACGAAATAAAAGGACACAAGATGTTTAATAATAAAACATTGTTAAAAGTATTATATAAACTAACTTAACCAAAGATGTTGTTGAATTGTCTATTTCCATATTATTCTTTTTTCTAAGTATTTGTTTTACTTTTTCTAGCTTTAATGAGGTACAATTGAAAAGTAAAAATTGTATATATTAAAATGTACATGTTTTGATATATGTATATATTGTGAATTGATTACCAAAATCAATCTAATTAACATATCCATCACCTCATCCCATTATTTTGTGTGTGTGTGTGTGTATGTATGATGAGAATATTTAAGATGTAGTCTTAGCAAATTTCAAATGTACAATACATTTTTATTAACTATAGTCACCATGTTATACATTAGATCCCCGGAATTTATTCATTCTGCCTAATTGAAACTTTGGATTCTTTGACCATCCCACTTTTAAAGTATAGATGTATTCATCCTCATCATATATTTTTGAAAAAAAAACAAAGCATAAGACTTTGAACTGCTATGGAGACAAAATTTCAGGACATGTGAGCAACTCTGGCTTGGGCGAGGTGAAGGCATTATAAGGAACCAAAATATTTATACTCCCATAATATTCTGAAATTAAAAAAAAATCAGAACAGACATTGTTCAACTTCAAAAAAAAAAAAGAGGGAATCATTAAAAAAAAGTCTTTGACAATTGGATTTGATTCTTTGTGTCCAGA
This sequence comes from Lepilemur ruficaudatus, assembly GCA_963574885.1. Taxonomy (NCBI): domain Eukaryota; kingdom Metazoa; phylum Chordata; class Mammalia; order Primates; family Lepilemuridae; genus Lepilemur; species Lepilemur ruficaudatus. Next base: position 13,390 of record CAUYRT010072163.1, read on the forward strand.
AAAATGACAAGATTTTTTGTTGTTTTCTTTTTTGCTAATGTTGGTTACTTGTTTGTTTTTCTTCTCTATGACTTCATACAGAAAATGGGAGCAAAATTAACAAGAGGCAGGTGATTCTCTTGATATTACCAAAAGTGTATAACAGGATGCCTGAGAGTAATTATGAAGGGAAGAAAAACAGCCACTGATGTATCAGTCTATGAAAGAAGAAAGACAGAGCCTACCAGACAAAACAAAGCTTGTGACAATGCAGCACAATTCAGAGTTCCATTAGAGAGAAGAATCGTAAGTCCTGAAAACAAAAAAAGCTATTTGGACTCTCTTTTTTTTTTAAATATATTCTGCGTATCTAAAATTCAGACATTCATTTTTAGTTATTAAAACTTTTTCCAAAGAGTTTCGGAAATCCAATCACAGTTTTGGCATCCAATGAGAGAAACCAGGATTTTCTTCTTTGACGCCTCCTCCCCATAGGTAATGCATACATGAGTAATCGTTCCACCACAAGCGAAACGTGGTAGATTGGTAAGTACAGTCCTCCCTCAGTATGCGCAGCGGATGGGTTACAGGACACCAGCCTATAGCCAACCCACACGTGCTCCAGTCCTGAAGTCTGCCCTGTGGAACTTGTGTATGTGACCCTCACTCTAAGAGGGTTTCACATCTTGAAAATACTGTATTTTTATTGTGTTTGGTTGAAAAAATACCCACCTACCTGTAGACCTGCACAGTTTAAACCTGTGTTGTTCAAGGGTCAACTGTAATTTGTAAAATATGAGTATATTTAACAGACATGAAATGCAGGTGCAATTTATTTACTACTTATGGGGAATATAAATGGCCACTAATTCTACTTTCATCCATTTATTCATCTAACGAATGTTTCTGGAGAAATTATTCTCTGCCACAATCTAGGCACTGTGGCTACAGTGGCTGGTGAATGAGATCTTTATGAGTTTTCTTTTTATGGAATTTGTATGCAGATGGAAGTGGGAGATAGGTATTCAACAGACTCATGACACACAAGTGTGGGTGCAGGCTCCTGCTCTCTGTTGTAATCTTACTAGAGATTTACTATTCTTTCCTTTTTTGCATCTGTCCGTCTTTTCTTAATTATTTATAGGACATTTTCTCCAACAATGATACAATACCTTTGGTATCATCATGAATTTATTTTGGACTGTTACATGATTTTTTTAAAAGTGAATACACCCTCTGCCATGTTAATGGTGTCACGACCTTTTACTCTTTCAGGGCAATAATCCTCAGCACAATTTCCATCTTCATGCAATAAATACATTCAATTTTGGGGGGTTTATTCTGGGTTTCACTTTTCTCTCTTCAGTCTCTTTTGAAAACTAATATTTGAATTATTTGGATCAGTATTTGTTGAATGTTTATTTTTAAAACATATTAAATTTTAAAATATAAACAGAAAAAATGTAAGGGGGTGATGACGGTGATATTAATTATTACCTTCAAAAATGATTATTGAGAAACACCTGGCTGGGACAGAAGAGAAGACATGGATTTAAACCTGGATTTCCCATTTTTTTCTGACCTTTGGTCTTAGTTTTCTAATTCATTTAAAGATATAGCTGATAAACTCTAAAGTGATTCAGAGCTAAAGTAAATATCTGATTACTGAATTCCTAAAAGTATATTAAAGTGTTCCAGTAGGGGGAAAAAAGCAAAGCAAACAACAGCATAGGACTTCAGGGTATGCTCAACACGCAAGTCATTATTCTGATAGTGTAACATTCCAACCCAGGATCTGTGACTTGATTGTTTATTTCTGCCTAGAGAGCTTTTGATTTTGTGCTCTGAAGTAATGTGTCTCCCAGAGGTAGACTTCAATTGTATCTTATTATAGTCAGTGATTTTCTAACTCACCTCTAGACTGGTAATTACCATTGTTCCCTACATAGCATCCATATAAAGAAAATATTTCCTATCACTATTTCTGAATATACTGCTCTTTAACTGTCCCTTTGGGAAAGGAGAGTTGGTAAAGTTTTTTTCCTTTACTTATAAGTATAAACCTAAATCACAAGCTAAAATAGATTTCACTGTAAGTTTAATATAATATTAAAGGATTCAGCATTTATTTCTATTAGTACCAGGACCAACAGTCTAATTTTTATTTACCCACCACTATTTTATTTTATAATTAAAATATTCTACTGCAAAGAGTATAAAATGTGAATATTAAATTCCAGAAATATAGTATGGATACCAATTGTTTTTCTTTAACCTTTTAATTAAATAAATATTAATTGTTACAATCTTTCATGTCAAATCCTATTTGTATTAAAAGTTCAAAAGATGTTTATTAATAATCATGCTGTATCTGAGACTGGACTTTAGATAAGAAAATAAACAACTACATTCTCTGAATCTCAAGCTTAAAGTCTAAAACGGAAATCAGACAAGCAGGAGTAGTTTTATTACAAAATGGTAAGTGTCCTTAAAGATAAACAAAGAATGCACTATCAGAAATTAATTACAGATATAAAAATGTATAGCAGCTACTATGAATCTTGGAAGAAGGCCTGGGAATTTAGAAAAGAGCTGATTGAGACACATCCTGCATTTGCTCCAAACCTAGGAATGGTAGGAAATGTGCAAAACTACATCAAGCTTAAAAATGGAGAATCTGTAGTATGCCAAAACCAAGGGCAATCTTTGAAAGACGAAAAAAAGAAGACAGGGTTAGCTTGAAGAATAAAACCACAACTCAATTATTCTAGAACTCTGGGGTGTATTGATGGCTTGCAAATTCCAAGGGAAGGTTTGGGCAGTAAACTGTGGTTAATTTCAGTCAATTTCGGCTCTCAGCAAAGTTGCAGCTACTCATCCATCATCCTCAGACCACGATGGGATGCTATCCATGTGTTCCTGGAGCACCTGAGCCCAGGTTGGGAGCCAAAATGGGCACAAAGTACTCTGCCCTGGAAATATCAAAGCTCTTTGCCCTGATTGCTAATGGCTGTCTCTGATCTCCGAAGTACAGACAAGACAAAGGTGGTTGTTGTACCTCTCTATCATTGCAAACTCCCCCTGATCCAGCCGAAGTGATTTCCAGGGCACTTAAAGGGCCAGCACCCATTTTTTTCTATCTTTTCCTTTTCTTTTCTTTTTTTTTTCGTTTTGAGAGCCATACTAGGACATTAAAAAAAAATTGCATATATGAGAAAAGTTAGAAAGTGATCATACATGCCCTGGGAAAGGTGCAAGCACAGAAAAGACCCGGGGAGAACTTAAATTTGCATCTCAATCTTATCCTTAGCACAGAGATAGCCCACAAAAATTTTTAAAAATGAATAACAACAAAAAACAAAGCCTGTGGAAGAGGAAGGATATGATTTCCAGATTTACAACATTAGTAGATTCAAACATCTAGTTTTCCACAACAACAAAAAAATCACAAGGCATAAAAACATAAAATTGTAGTTCATTAAAAGAAAATTAAATCAAGCTGTCCCTGAGAAAGACTTACTAGCATACTTACTCAACAAAGACTTTATAACAACTGTCTTAAAGATGCTCGAAGAACTAAAGAAGATAAGAAGAAAGTCAAGAAAGCAACATATGGACAAAGTCTAAAAAGATACTAAGAAGAAATTCTGGAGCTGAAAAGTAAAAGAATTGAAATAAAAAATTCACTAGAGACATTAAAAGGCAGAAGAATCAGCAAAACTGAAGATAAAACAACAGAAATAATTGAATCTAAGTAACAGAAACAAAAAATATTGAAGAAAAGTAAACAGAGCCTAAGAAATTGGTAAGATACCATCAAGTGGACCAAGACATGCATTGTGAAAGTCCCAGAAATAGAAAGCAGAGAGAATATGTGAAAAAATAATGGCTGAAAATTTCCCACATTTGATGAAATAGAAGAATATAAGCATCCAGGAAGCTCAATGAACTACAAGTAAGATGAACTGAAAGACTCACACCAAGACATCTTTTATCAAACTTTTTTTGAAAATCAAACACAAAAAGAGAATCTTGAAAGTAGCAAGAGAAAAGCTACATACCACATACAAATATTCTCAATAAGATTATCAGAAGATTTCTCATCAGAAACTTTGGAGGCCAGAAGGCAGTGGCTGATATATTCGAAGTGCAAAAACTGGGACATTTCTGATAAACACAATACAGGGGAGTTCATTACCATGAGAACTGCCTTGCAAGAAATGCTCAAGGGAGTCTTACAGGTTGAAATGAAAGAAAACTAGATGGTAATGTGAATCTATATGAAGAAATAAAGATCTCGGTAAAGCTAAATACATGGGGAATTATAAAGTTAGTATTATCATAACAACAGTTTGCAACTACACTGTTTATTTTCTACATGATTTAAAAGATTAATACATTTAAAAATAAAAAAATGGTCTAAAAGCTATTATTACTGTGACTTTGGTATAGAGCACTTTTGAAAATTTCCTGTAGGACAGGACTAGTGGTGACAAATTCCCTGAGTGTTTGCTTGTCTGGGAAAGACTTTATTTCTCTTTCATTTATCACACTTAGTTTGGCAGTATATAAAATTCTTGACTGGCAATTATTCTGTTTATGAAGACTAAAGATGGGGCCCCAATCCATTCTGGCTTCAATGGTCTCTGTTGAGAGGTCTGCTATTAGTCTGATAGGTTTTCTTTTGTAAGTTACTTGATGCTTTCTTCTCACAGCTTATAAAATTTTCTCCTCTTTCACTTTAGCCAGGCTGATGACTATGTGTCCTGATGATGTTCTATTTGTAATGAACCTTCCTGGTTTTCAATGCCCATGTTGTATATGGATATCTAAACCTCTAGAAATACCAAGGAAGTCTTCCTCAATTATTCTCTCAAATAGGTTTTCCATGCTTATTGCTTTTTCTTATTCTTCCTCAGGGATATCTATGATTCTTGTATTAGCTCACTTTGCATAATCCCATATTTTGCACACCATTGTTCATTCTTTTTTGTTCTTTTTTCCTATAGTTTTTACTGACTGTGTTACTTTGAAATCCTTGTCTTTAAGCTCTGAAATTATTTCTTCTACTTGGTCTAGTCTGTTGTTAATGCTTTCTGCTATACTTTGAAATTCTCTAACTGATCTTTTCATTTCTTAAGTTCATTATCTCTTTTCTGATGTTATCGATCTTTTTAGTGAATTTTTCATTTATTTCCTGATTTATTTTTTTGATTTCTTTAAGAGCCTGGAGGTGTTGTCCAAGGACAGAAGAGGAAGAGAGTATTCCAGCTCCAACAGACAGATCTGCACATTTGCCTTTTCTCTGCTTTTGTTCTCTCTGGGCCCCTGGCTTGCTGGGTGGATCTTTCCCACCTGGTCCACGCAGACTCACACTCTCTCTCCTTTAGAGATGCCCTCGCAGACACATCCTGGTAAAATAATGTTTCAACAGTTTTCTTGGTTGTCGTTAATACAGTCAAGTTGACACCTAAAAGTAATCATCATAGCCCTAGTACCCGGTTTTTAATTAAATAGTAATATAGTTGCTGTGAAGGAATTTTAAAGGTTTGTTTGACATCTAAAATCAGTTAACTTTAAGTAAAATGAGATTTTCCTTGACAATCTGGGCAGGGCTCATCCAATCATTTGAAAGGCTTTAAGATAAAAACTGAGGTTTCCCTGAGAATGAAAAAATTCTGCCTTAAGACTTCAGCATCGGCTCTCACCCAGAAGTCTCAAGCAGGGCCTTCGCTATAGACAAGGGACTTGCCACAATTGCATAAGCCGATACCTTGAGATAATTCCACACACAGGCACACAGATGCGCGCGCGCGCACACACACACACACACACACACACACAGCTTTATATCTTCCTGCATCCTCATTTCTTTTTCTTTTTGCTCTTACAAACCATGTATTTGTATTGTTTATCCAGTCTAAAAATCTTAGTCATTTATCTCACATTAATGCTGATATATTTGTACTTAAAATTCCGAATTACCATTTGCCTCACATGTTCTTGTTTCCTTTTTACTCCCTTTTCCTGCCCAATTTTATATTTAATATTTGCTCACGTACTTTACTATTGTTTTAGTGAATATCCTGAGATTACAAGTAAAGACATCCTTTATTTCTTTTGTTAACAGTTGTACAGTTTTATTTTATTTTATTTAAAACTACCATTATTTCCTCCTATCCTATGTTGTAGTGAATGCAGGTTTTTACTGAGGCTTTGTCTTTTAAATATTTATAAAAGGTAACATGCATACATTTAGAATAGTAAATAGTTTTATAATAAAACATCTATTTTTTCCATTTCCAATCTAGTTCAAAATTGCTGCTTATATGTAACTGAGAATAGCTTCATATTACAAGGCCACATCTGTTCTCTTGGAAGTTTGTGGTTTCAGTTTATGCAGAAAATTAATATAGCATTCACTATGTTTTTTTTTTTTCTTTTTTTAGAACTAGGTTTTAGGTTGTGAAGAATCCATCAGAAAGGATTTTATTGTTTTAGAATTTGAATGGCATCCTTAAAATTGTATTCTATACAATTTAGATAAAAAATAATTCAGTGAGTTTTAAACTTTCTGACTACATGTTGTAGACATCCTGAGGAAGTAGGATGGGCCCTCACTCAAAATTTGGATCAGATTCCAGGACTAATGAATCCAGACATGGACCAAGTGTGTACAAAACCCTTTTTTACTCATATAATGAAGGTTCTGGGGACAGCAGCACTAACCTCATAAGCTTGTCTGAAATGGCTGGAGAGAGAGTGGAAAGAGCGCTGGTTTGGAGTTTTCATTGTAGTTAGAGTGTGGGGCTGGGCTGAGGGGTTCCTCCTGTGGGGAAAGGATTGCCTGGTTTGAATCTTCCACTGAACTCAAAGGACAGAGAATAAGGGTTGTATTTTCAGTTTGCCTGGATTAGGGAGGAAGAGGAAGGAATAAGGCTTAGTCTTTCAACAGTCAAACGTGAAAAAAATGAAATTAGACTTTTTATTACACTAAGAAACAACAAAAATATACTATTAAGAAAATCAGTGGGAAAAAAGAGTTTGGTACTATTTCAAAAAATCTTCATCCTTCTCTGCTTTCCTTCTTTTTCTCTTTCTCCTACAGCCATTAGTTTCAGTCATGGTTTCCACTCTCTTGCAAATAAAAAAATGATATTCTGAACAATGAATCATTTTTTAGTTGCTTTGAGTTTCTTGCCAGCTTAGAGGGGTATTTTCAGGTTTACTTAGTGCAGCCTTTCATCATAAGCCTTAAGGTGAGAATGCGGAGGCTCGGGTTGAAGAATGAGTCGATGGGTGAATGACAGTTACTATAGCTGTTGCACTAGAGCTCATAAGCTTGGAAGGCATTATTTGCCACTACTTGGCAAGACACTCAAAAACATTGTTTTTTATTCAGCTAAGCCTAGTGCCCTATGGGTAATGTCTTAGTTGGATAAAAGGAAATGCTTTGAGCTATGCAATTGCAAAACAATTCATCAATCACCTTTGAATAGATTTGCTATGATATTATAAAATGCATGCATTTTGATAAGTGCATTTTAAAGAAATGCAAAACATTTGTTAACAGAAGGGAACTGTTTTCTTTTAACCTTTGCATGAAAGCACCTTGTGAGATTGTGTTTAAGTTTTCAGTTCTTGTATGCCTATGGAGAGCCACATTCATTTAATAGGTTTGTGGGTATGTATACAGACAGGTAAGGGGAGACAGGATTTTAAGAATTATGTATAGAAGGGAGTATCTAAATGGATTTTTATGAACTCCCTATTCCAAAGGGAGGGCTGAGAATGGATCGATAAACAGGTTTTACAGTGATAAAGCTTTCAAGGAGACTAACAGTCATATTATTTCCTTACCCATTCTTAGAGGGCAGAGGTAGGTGCATTATTTATTTATTTACTCGTGGTTATTTAGGAGATTGAAAGCAGAGGCATAATTGAATTTAATGTGCTTGGTTGTTCATGTTGTTCCAATCTAGGATCTCATTTTTATCTGGTATTTCAGCATGGAGAAACAGAATCAGGGCATTTTTAGATATGAGATGAATAATTGTTTTATATGCTGATCTGAGGGAAAAGACCGGATTTGGGAGAATTGGGACACACTGCACACCCTGGAGGCATTTTCAATTCTTAGGAAATTTATTACAACTATTTCTTATCCCCGAAGGAGCTTGTGAACTTTGAACCTCATTTTTTCTAATTGCCATGTAAGTATTATACATAACCTCACTTTACTCTTTTTTTCATTTATATTGATGTATTTTGCAAAGTATCCAAACGTAATGGGTAAATTAGAAAAGATAAAGTTCTACAGATTGATATTTGTAAATTGCATTCATTTTTTCTACTCTTTGCAACTTTTACTCCATGAAAATAATTACTGTAAACACAAATCTTAATGAGAACACAGAAAAAAGCCTATGGTTTAGAATAATCCACAAAGCTACACAAATGATCCATTTCCATTGTTTCTGGATCTCTTATGCTAATTGACATGTGGTACTTGTAAATCTATTAATAAAAGGGAATTTGAGCAAAGTATTATGTCTTTACATTTCTCTTTGTTCCCATCTTGGATTTCACTAGATACCACTATTATCCTTCTGAAACCAACTCAATTACTGAAGGCTTAACAGTCACAGAGCTTGCTAGGAGACTAGTAAGGATAAATGTTGGATCTTGAAAAATGGTCATGAGTGACTAAAAAGCAAAAAAATGAAAATAAAATTACTTGATTCTGCAGTTTATTTTAGTATACAAAATATTTAGTATACAATATTTCTTTTTCAGATGGAACTTGAACATATATTACCTTAAATCCTAATAGGAAAGTTATTTAATTCCTTGTATGTAAGATAGATATTTTATTTATAATTTTTACAAAGATAAAATATGTTTTAGAGCCACTGTATATATTCAATGTATCTTTGATTTTTCTGAAAATAAAGAAAAGTATTATAATTATTAAAATACAGAATTTTTGGAGATATTTTGAATAAGAACTTTCTTGCTACAGGATATAAGCTATCCTGTTATTGCTGTTATATATTAAAATTATAGATTCATACAATGATTTTATGAATCACTTTAGATTTCTATAGATTATTTTCCTTTAAACTGATAGGCAATATTTTATTATAAAAAAAGGAAAATAAAAAATTTAGTTTATTTTCCTTGTCTTATTCAGTTAAAGAAAATTATTGAGTAATAGAGGTATAAGATCATGCAAGCCCTTAAATACTTTTGTATGAAATACATATTTTTACGGTGTGTGTGTGTGTGTGTGTGTGTGCATGTGTATGTAGAGAGAGAGACAGTGAGACAGAGAGAGGCAGAGAAAGGGAGAGAGAAAGGTTATGACAGAGGCTGGGAAAGTAAGATTAGCATTCTTCCTTATTATGGAGAAAAAGTACTCAAAACCCTTCACTGGTTTTTCAAAAATTGTATTAAACAGTAAACTATGTAGAATAGATGTAATTCTAGTAAATTTTAGTGGATAAAAAACATCAATCCAAAATTGTCATGTAGACTTCTTGTAACAGCTCTCTTCCAAAATGAGTTAAGAGATGGAAGCATTAATTTCTATGTGGTAGTCAAAGTTACAATGTGTGAAAAAAAAAATTCTACTTTTTCTGCACTGATAAACAAAAAATACTGGATGCAAAAGATGAAAGAGAGAAAACTCAAAAATAGCTTGTCTTTTATTCTTGAGAGAACAATTAAATGATCAGATATGTACTAAAAGGTTAAAACTCACAGGGAATTGAACATGAGATTTGTGGGAAGAAGATTGTGCACAGAAAAATTAATAGAAACTTGGAAAACAAAGAAAAAATAACAACATTAATAGTTAAAATACTTATCCAATGCTCAGTGAATTTATTGGGCATTAGAAACATATTCTCATTTTGAGTTCCACAATAAGAAACACTACCAATCTTAGACACAGCTATTTTCATTTTTGTCACATTACATCTGCTGTTTGTTTGCAAAATTTTCTCATTGAGGAAATTGAAATATGAACCTCATTAAAGATATGTCTAAATAGTATCTATTTTTATTTTCTGTAAGCATGTACTCTAATAAACTGTATGCCTAAAATTGTTTTTTTGCATTTATTCTTTTGATTAAACTTTGGTATTTAAATTTTACCTATTAACTGTCTTTAGGAATGTATTAGTCATGACTCTCCCGAGAAACAGAACTAATAGTATATAAATAGATGAGGGGATTTATTATGAGAATTGGCTCACATGATTATGTGTGGTGGCTAATATTCCACTGTATATTTTCTGCAAGTGGGAGAACTGGGAAAGCTGGTTCTTATAATTCAGTCCAAGTCTGAAGGCCTGAGAACAAGAGAAGTTGGTGGTGTAACTTCAGTCCAAGACTTAAGATCTGAGAAGGGTGAGGGGTGGTGGTGAGGGGGGTGGGTATTTAGGATTTACTGCTATCAGTACCAAAGTCGGAGAGCCCAGGAACCAGGAGCTCTGATTTCCAAAGGCAGGAGAAGATCTGGATGTCTTAGCTCAAGAGGAGAAAGTAAATTAATCATTCCACCTTTTGTTCTATTCAGGCCCTCAAGGAATTGAATGACGCCAGCCCACACTGGTGAGGGCAGATCTTCTTTACTCAGGCTACTGATTCTAATGCAAACTCTTCTGATTATACTTTCACACACTCGGAAATAATGTTTTACCAGCTATCTGAGGATCCCTTAGCCCTGTCAAATTGACATGTAAAATTAACCATCACAAAGATGAATGTTCATAATATTTACATAACATTTGCATATATAGGAAGAGTGAACAGGACAAAGAAATTTCCCTTTATTTGATTAGAATATTCTATAGTAAAAAATAAAACATAATTTCCCATTTATGCTAACTTTGAGCTATTAATGTAAACATCTTTTCATAAATTACAAAATGATACTCCTAATTTGAGTATATACTTGTCATTTCTTAAGAAAAAAGTGGAAGTCTAGCTATATATTGCAATTTATTTTTTAATAGTTTGATAAAGTAATCTTAGCACTCTGGGAGGCTGAGGTGGGAGGATCACTTGAGCTCAGGAGTTTGAGACCAGCTCAAGCAAAAGAGAGACCGGTCTCTACCAAAAACAGAAAAAAATTAGCTGGGCGTGGTTGTGTGCGTATGCAGTCCCAGCTACTCAGAAGGCTGGGGCAGGAGGATCACTTGAGCCCAGGAGTTTGAGGTTGCTGTGAACTAGGCTGATACCATGGCATTCTAGCCCGGGTGGCAGAGTGAGACTCTGTCTCAAAATAATAATAATAATAATAATAATAATAGTAATAATTCAATAAATATACTAAAAGGAAAAGCTTGTGATATTTTTTAAATATCTGCCAAGTAAAATAAGTTCATGTTAAAATTTAAAGATTTCTTATAGAAAGATTTCATAATGAGATTGCATTTTAATGGCAAACTTTTGTATTGTACCGGGCAACTCTGATACTCTGTGTACAATCAGGTCCAGTAGATTAACAACCACTCTCATGTACCTTGGATACTAGTCTCTGTGATATCAAGATTTTTGCACCCTGTTCTCAACTTACTCACTGAACTTCCATAAATTGGTGTGCTCCATATATCATATGCAACCATTTTTATAGTATTCTCTCTTGACTGTTACAGAGTCCTTGTTTAAAACCTAAATAGATGTGCATTGTGCTTATTTATTGAAATAGAACGGCAATTAAATAGTTTAAAAATGCATTAAGATGCTAATAGTCTAATAAATCTCACAGATTCAAAGATACCAGTCTACCTCTAAACTTTTTCCACCTTGCTATGTATTATATTTCTCTGTATAAAATATTGGATTTAAACACACACACTGTACACTTATTAAGATATATTATTTCCATGTTTTTAAGATTCATTTTTTAAAAATGTTCAGAACCTGATCTAATTTGTAGGTTCCTTGACATATGGAATTAAGTATTTGATTTCTGTGAGGGATAAAGCATAGGAGAGGCATGTCAAATCACATGTAATTTTAAAGACTTTGAAGCAAGGTTCCCAGCTTCTTCAAACACTGGAAATGCTTCAAGAGTAAATCCTCCCATCTATTCAATTCTTCCTTATCATCCACTTAGTCAACAGTGTTGTTTAAGAGTCCACTGTAGTCAAAATGTTCTGTCTAAAGACTGAGGGAATTAAATGATGAAAAATTCAAAAGCTGCCCAGCCAAGTGATAGCAATCTAGGTGAGATGATAGAAAAATGTACAAAAGTAGCTATAGGGTAGATTGAGATATGTGACACAAGGGAGGTAGAAAGTGATAAGAGAATTCAGAGACATGAACAGTCACCCTTAACTTGCGCATTCTTGGTGGAAGCTGTATTTGAGATGGTATTAAAATTTGTATGGAGTATTGAGCAGTGTTGTGGAGGCACGTCATCTTAGACCGTGAGATGGTCTTAGCAAAGACAGCAAGGAGTGTTTCAGTTCCGTGTTTCTTGCTTCTTCATTTTTGTCTCTGTCAATGCTGGTATGCCATTTCCTATTTCCTACAAGTACTTGCTTTTCTCCCTCATTTACTTGCATACTTTACCTTAACACTACATTTGTTTTGATGTGTATGTAAGAGAAAATGCCTTAACAAAGTAAGATTGATATTAGTGATAACAAAGTTGCCTAACCACTAATTTTAAAACACTCTTGGCCAAATATTCATGTTTAATTTTAGCACCTAGGTTCAAGGGAAGCCTACCTGTGAGTGGAGTATTCAATCCACCATGCTATAGTTTATTTTAATTTAAGGTAAACTTGGCTTCCAAATTATATATTTCAAAATTTTATATTTGTACATTTATAAGATCTTAATAACATTTATGTATTTTACTTTAGAAAATGGAAGAACATATTCACAGAAACTAGAAATGTCGAAGTATTAGTAACATCCGTCTGGTCTTATTTCCTCTAGGAAACATTCTGTAGTGAGGTATTTCATACTATCATAAAGCATTCCCACTGGGATAAATCTTCTTTGGCTCTTATCTAAAAATCATTTTCCATGTTGCACCCTATTTTTGCACGTGTTGGGGGAATTAGATAAGCAGAACAACTGTCTTTGTCTCTCCAGGTGTCCATAATCTGTGGTGTTCAGAATGACAAACTCCTGGGGCAGGAGAGCCTTCACTACTTCTTCATAGTCTTCTGCATCTGGGGTCACGGACATGGTACTACTTGGAGGCTTTTATTTTTTGCAGCCTATCTTCAAGAACTATTTACTGATGGCTATCGTACTCTCCAAGCCCATTAAATCTGGAGGAGTATTCAGTGAGTCCCACCTGCTGTCATGGGTAACTTGAGAGTACAAAGAATCTCAGAGGCAAATGTCTTTTACATTTGTTATAATGGTCTCGATATTCTCCACTAGTTTTGGGCCCCAAAGAATTTCCTCCAAGCAGTGTCTATACGATCATTTCATTAATTCAGTGTGCATTAATGTAATGTGATTAAGACAACTTGCAGCAATTTTAATGCTCTGCCACAATATTTACAGGCCTTAGGACCAGTACGATGAGACTTCAGACATTTTTTCCAACTAAATAATGTCATAGCTAAGAACATCTTTCAATCATTTAGGAATTCTATATATGAACATAAAATTTACAAATTTAAATACTTAATTACATGACAGAAAATTTGCTAAGTTCTTTAATATATTATCTCAGATAAACCAAATGCCCATCATTTAATTTATGTACTAATATTTGGTTTATTTTATAAATTAAACAATTGAAATTTAATGACATTAAAAAAAACTATTGACCAGCCCAGAAATAAGTTGAAGTATTTAAACAAGAAACCCAGATTTGGCCAGGCGCGGTGGCTCACGCCTGTAATCCTAGCACTCTGGGAGGCCGAGGCGGGTGGATAGCTCAAGGTCAGGAGTTCGAGACCAGCCTGAGCAAGAGCGAGACCCTGTCTCTACTATAAATAGAGGGAAATTAATTGACCAACTAAAAATATATATGTAAAAAAAAAAAAAAATTAGCTGGGCATGGTGGCGCATGCCTTTAGTCCCAGCTACTCGGGAGGCTGAGGCAGGAGGATCGCTTGAGCCCAGGAGTTTGAGGTTGCTGTGAGCTAGGCTGATGCCACGGCACTCTAGCCTGGGCAACAGAGTGAGACTCTGTCTCCAAAAAAGAAAAAAAAAAAAAAAAGGAAGTGGAGAGTGGCTGTATGCTCATTAAGGCATTATACCATCCATTAAATTAATACCATCCATTAAAAACTGTGGTCCAATAAATGTTCCAGAATCTTAACAATTCTGATGAACAATTCTATAGAAAGGTAAGAAGGGATAAGCTTGTGGTTGAGGGCACTCAGCCAGGGATCAAGAAACAACACTAGAATTCTCTGCTTTTCTTGTTTGTTTCTTTAGGGGCCTGAGTTCCTACATAGTTTAGCAGTGGGAGCCTGAGAGGCTGCAAAAAATGTAAAAGTTCAGGAAAAAGTGAAGGAGGCTGTAGCAGGATGATATTGTATTGTACAGTGTCCACACAGAGATGATGCCTGGCTGGCCAAGACATTCTGCCCAGGAAAATTAGCCATGTGGCCTTACTTCTTTAGGGGGCAGGACTCAGCAGAAGACCATATTCAAAGGGCAAATCTGAGCCAAAAGCTGATGTTGCAAAAGGCAAAATCTCAAACCTAGCAAACATAAATCCAGGTATGAGATTTTGAGTTTAAAAGGCACTCTGCTATTTGAAAGCTGGTTTCATTATGTGCTTCGATGCTGGTAATAAAATTTACATGATGGCAAAACAAGAAGCTGCCTTAATTAAAAATAGAGGAGCTTCAATCTAAGTTGCATCTGAAGAGTGATTTAAAGAAATTACTTATAGGTGTATCTGTGTATAGACATACCCACTGATGGGGGCATTGATTTTACTAAATCCAGAAAATTAAAATATTGTTCTTAATAGCTTATATCCCAAGAGAGTTGTACCAGGAAGCTCAAATACAGACCAGAGTTAGTGTCCCATTCAAGGTTCTTGTGTCCAGTGGATTTATACTCATATTATTCTCCAAAGAGTGTCAAAATACAGTATTTGTTGAGAGAATTACTACTTATGAAGAGCCCTTGCACAACAAAGGTAAAGCTTGGAAATGTCACACACACCCTGATATGTTCCAGTTTATTTAATCTGTAAAATTAATGACCATTGAAAATCTTCAAGGCAAAGGAAATTGCTTCCTGTAGGTACCTATTCTGTAGGTTATTCTGTTATCTCCCCTCAAGGTCAGAATCTATACCATCAATTTCTTTTGGTATCCCCCAACTCCTACATCTGGCAGACTGATGTGCACAGGATAGGACATGGGGTCTACTGATTGAGGGGGCTTCACTGCATACAAATGAGTATGAAAGTGTTCTGCTGGGGCTCAAGGACCTGCCCTAGACAGAACACTTGACCATTTTCAGTCACATTGCAACATGCCTATTGGAATTCAAACCAGGGCACAAATGAGAGTCTTTAGCATAAAGGTACTTTCTTTGACATCAGTTCTTGATGTAGCAATTGCATTTGGAAATACCTCTCATGTAGTAGTAGGGATATGGTATCTGGCCAAGGCTGTAGAGCTGAGTGGTTGGTCCTGTGGACTTTACTTGACATCTTCTGTCCCTACTCCAATACTTATTAGCTGTGTGACCTTGGGCTAATTTCTTAATTTCTCCAAACCTCCATTTTCTTATCAGTAAAATAGGAAAAATAGCAGTACCTACCTCATAGGATTATTGGAAGCATAAGAGGGTGAACATAAAATACTTAGTGATGCCTGACACATTAGAGTTTGGTAAGCACTAGGTGAAAATATAGCATTTAATAATGTCTTAGAAATTAAATGGGAATACCTCTCTAACCTACTGCCTAGCAGAGAGAAGGCACTCAATAAGTGTGATCTATTTTAATTAAGATAGGCTAAGGTGCTATTACTAATTGACTCAAGATATAATGCCTCAAGCTCAATAGAAGTTTATTTTTCCTTACAAAATAGTCCAAGGTGGATGTTCAAGTCAGTCAGAGGGACTGTGCTCCACACAATCATTGAGGAACCCCAGGTGAAAGTGGTAGTGCCATCTTCAGTTTGTGATGCTCTGGGGGTCACTATCCCTGTTGGCCAGTACGGAGTGCAGGAGAGAGTATGAGGGCAACTTCCTGGGAGGATTTTTATGGGCCAGATCCCAAAGTGACATACCACTTCCCTTTGCATTCCATCAGAGAAAACGTAGCTGCAGAGCCACACTCAATTAAATGGAGATTGTAAAATATAAGTACATAGGGGAGGATGGATTTTGGTAGACAGCTAACAGTCTCCATTAATACTATCTCTTCTGGAGCAATAAGCTCAATGTTGATTCATTTATGAGATTAGATAAAATTTTTCTTTAATTTTAAAACTTTAAAACCTTAGCAAGTTAGAGTCAAAATGTTCTTATAAATCTATAGGTAAGCCTCTGTTTTAAATTTAATTTTTTTATGTTATAAATACCAGAACTCCTAACATGAAGCAGTCATAGAAGGCATGCACACTATATGCCACAACTTTAGGAATTTATTAAGAAATTTATTAAAACAACAATATTTACTGAATATTTAGTTTTCTCCAGAAACCATGCATTTCTGTGGATGATACAATAAAGCAAATCTAGTCCTCAAGGAGCGTGCATGCAGTCTGGTAGCGATGTGATGAATTAGAAAATGAGACTATTGAAGAAGAAGAGCAAATGAAGTGCTAGAAACAAAGGAAAAACAGACTTCTATTAGGCAAGAGCTGCCCTTCTATTTTCTAGGCACTTTGAGGTCTTTAAATGGAACCTCTGCTTTGTCAAACAATAGATTCCTCTCCAAGTCTTCAGTTGGCCAAGACATCATAGAATGTAATTCCTCCTCTCCCTCAACATTCACACACATACCATTTTTAGTTTTTTACTTCCAAGAGGGGAAACTTTTAAGGGAATTACTTTTGAATCAAAATTAAGGTTAGATATTTTTGGGGGTTTTTATGGAAATCACTTCAAAGCAAATTATTAGAACTGAAAAAACGATCGATTTATCTCACAGGTTTTAAAGTCCTATATTTTTATATTTTTTGGGTTTTTTTTTTTTTTGCTTTAGAGAGATTATAAAATTCTATCTATTTGCGTAATAATCTACTTTTTCAAAAATATCCTGGTAAGAGGTTTGAAAATATCTATTTCACCCGTTTCTATTTAAAGATAGAGCTGGAAATAAAGACAATTTAAAAATTAATCACAAGTGTATCTCATTAAATTCCTTTTAAAAACTGAGGGCAAAATAATTTCCTTTTTTCCAAAAGTAAAATGTAAGCATACTTTGATTATAATTATGCTGTTACTGATTATTAAAAAAAGATATTACTAGAACCAAAATTAAACTTTCTGGAAAATATCACTTCCTATTTCAAATTAAAAGAAGTTTGAACACACTGTCTTTGTACTTTTTTATAAGATGTTTCCAGCCTGGAATTCTTTAGGCACAGAATGTGTGTTTTCTGCTTTGAGCAAGTGGGGGATAAGTTTCTAGGTTTTGTGGGTGCATCAGCTGCTCTTTGAAGGTCTCTTCTGGTATACCACAATGCTGAATGATTTTCCATTGCAGCTCATTTCCATTTTCTCCATTATAGGCAATGATGCAACATACAGCTTTGGATATTTAGCTTTTTCTTCTTTTGAAACATTTCCTTCCTTTTTTCTCAAGATAAAAGGATGCTTTTAAACTGGCATCCAAGTTGTAAGACATAGTTTAAACATAATCAAAATAGGTCTTCCTCTCAGCATTTCATCTGCCAATATACCACATCCATTCTTGCTAATATTTAGGGTTGGAGCAGCTATGTGTGAAGAACACAGGATTCCCAGTGATGTTGCCATTGGTAAGCTTGCTCCCTTAGACATGTAATTCCCTCTCCCTAAGTCTTAGTACCTTGTCCTTGAATCTTCTTAGCTCTAACAGTAGTTTTCTTCATACAGGCAAATCCTAGACCAATATCAATAATTATCCTACCTCTAAAAATCTGTTTCAGTCAGTAAACTCTCTTATCCCTCGAATTCCCTAGTCAAGTGCTGCATTAACAACATTTTGGTAAACAATGGACTGTATATATGACAATAGTACCATAAGATTATAGTACTGTATTTTCACTGTACCTTTTCTATGTTTTGATACAAAAACACTTAGCATTGTGTTACCATTGCCTACAGGATTCAGTACAGTAACATGATGTGTAGATTTGTAGCCTAGGACAAATAGGCTAGGTGTGTAGTAGGCTATGCCATCTAGGTTTGCATAAGTACACACTATGACTCTATGATGTTCACAAAACAATGAAATCACCTAACAATGCGTTTCTCAGAACATATTCCCATCATTAAGAGACGCGTGACTTCAATTCTATTCCACCATTTTCCCAAATTCATTGAGATGTATCACTTTTTCACTGTTGAAGTCACCAGTTATCTATACTTAGTGTCAACACTCACATCTCTGCCTTCCTATTCTTGATCTTTTAGATGGTTTTGACACAGATGCCCTCTGGTTTTTGAGATAGCCTTCTGGGACACCTTTCTGGGATCCCTTCTGTCTCACATGCTCCTCCTCATTCTCTTGATTTTTCCCTCCCCTCAATCATACGTCTCAGTGCTAGAGTTTCTCAAGACTCAGTCTCTAGCCCTCTTCTTTCTCCTATCAACATTCTCTTCTTAGTTGTTTCCATCTAATCCCATTGCTATAAAGCCCCACTTTTCTACCTCTCTCCTGCCTTTAGGCTTGTATATTCACCTGCATTTGGATATCTAATAGACATTTCCAATGAGCAGACTCATTGGTTTTCCTGTCCTCCTACACTCCCATGGTCCACATTGCTCTCAGGGAGAAAAAAATAACACCATGGGAATCAAACTGGGCCCTTCCCTCACACCACACTTTCTCTGTTAGTAAGTCTTATTGGCAGAACATTCAAATTGGATTCTGATTTCAGCTACTCACTATTTCCACCACTTCAACTATTTACTGAGTAGTCACTATTTACCAGGTCCTGTTCTGAGCTCTTTGCCTAAATTTCTTGCTATAAGCCCTTTGAGATGGGTGTTATACCTATTTCCATTTTATAGATGAGGAAACTGAAGCAGAGGGATGATAAACCTGTCCAAAGATACATTGCTAATAATTGACAGAAGTGGGATTGGAATGTGGACAGCTTAACTCTGTTACTTGAGCTCTTCAGTGCTGTACTTGATTATTTTCATGTTCCTCATCTGGTGAAAATGTTCTAAAGGCTCCTCATTGCAACTAGACTAAATCCAGCTCCTCCCTAGGACTGCAAGGCCCCGTGTGGTCCGGCCCCTGCTTACTGCTTTGATTTAACATTGCATCCTCTTCCTTCTCTCTTTTCTTCCTCATTCATCACACCACAACCACGCTGGCCTCCAATTTATTGCTCGTTCCTGTTTTAGGCCTTTGAATTTGCTGCTTTTTTTCTTGGGATGCAACTTGCCAGATCTTTGCACAGCTGCCTCCTTTGTCTCATCTAAATCTCCCCTCAATTGTCACCACCTCCAGGAACCCTCCCAATCCTCCTGCCCTGGTTCTTCCCTTTGAAGCACTTTCAACTACCAGAATACATCTCATTTACTTATTTGTATGTGTTCTCTTTTTCTCTCCATCAGAATGTAAGCTTCTTCAGGGCTTTGCAGTCTTTTTTTTTTTTTAATATTTCAGGAAAATATGAGAGTGCAAACCTTTTGGTTACATTTTATATCTTGGCCTCTCCCTAGCAAGGGTTAGAGGCATGCCCCTCTCCTCCACAATGCTCACCGCATCCCTCAGATGTGGGTCTACGCCCCAACCCCCGGATCCCTGGTGACCACCACCATTTGAGCACCTTAGTGTTAATCAGTCAGTAC
>CAUYRT010072164.1:0-16334 GCA_963574885.1 Lepilemur ruficaudatus
GGTCAGGAGTTCGAAACCAGCCTGAGCAAGAGTGAGACCCCGTCTCTACTATAAATAGAAAGAAAGAAATTAATTGGCCAACTAAAGATATATATAAAAAATCAGCCGGGCATGGTGGCACATGCCTGTAGTCCCAGCTACTTGGGAGGCTGAGGCAGAAGGATTGCTTGAGCCCAGGAGTTTGAGGTTGCTGTGAGCTAAGCTGACGCCACGGCACTCACTCTAGCCTTGGCAACAGAGTGAGACTCTGTCTCAAAAAAAAAAAAAAAATACAGTTTACAGGGTCCCATCTCCAGTGATTGTCTGGGGCACAGACCAGAAATAAGATTTTTAAAACAAGTTCCGCTACATAATTTTGATGCAGATAATCCAGGGACTACATTTGGAGAAACTCTACATAGAGTAGTTTGTATACATAAAAACAATGATTCTTTGCTCTTCCTGTTTCTCCTTTTAATAAGAATTTGTGGTCTTTTCATACCACTCTCCACTGATAAACTTTGCCAACTGGTTATAAGAGTCTATGGTGCTGGCTGGCCGGGTGCGGTGGCTCACGCCTGTAATCCTAGCACTCTGGGAGGCCGAGGAGGGCAGATCGCTCAAGGTCAGGAGTTCGAGACCAGCCTGAGCAAGAGTGAGACCGCGTCTCTACTAAAAATAGAAAGAAATTCATTGGCCAACTAAAAATATATAGAAAAAATTAGCTGGGCATGGTGGCACATGCCTGTAGTCCCAGCTTCTTGGGAGGCTGAGGCAGAAGGATTGCTTGAGCCCAGGAGTTTGAGGTTGCTGTGAGGTAGGCTGACACCATGGCACTCACTCTAGCCCGGGCAACAGAGCGAGCGAGACTCTGTCTCAAAAAAAAAAAAAAAAAAAAAAGATACCTTGGTGCGGGGCGGCCAAGGAGGGTGGATCGCACAAGGTCCGGAGTTCAAAACCAGCCTGGGCAAGTGGTCGACCCCGGCGCAACTAAAAAAATAAATAAATTCATTGGCCAACTAATATATATATACAAAAAAAAATTAGCCGGGCACGGTGGCACATGCCTGTAGTCCTAGCTACTTGGGAGGCTGAGACAGGAGAATCCCTTGAGCCCAGGAGTTTGAGGTTGCTGTGAGCTAGGCTGATGCCATGGCACTCACTCTAGCCCAGGCAAGAGAGCGAGACTCTGTCTCAAAAAAAAAAAAAAAGAGTCTGGTGGCTGGGCAAGGTGGATCATGTCTGTAATGCTAGCACTTTGAGAGGCCAAGATGCGAGGATTGCTTGAGGCCAGAAGTTCGAGACCAGCCTGAACAAGAGCAAAACTCTCTCTATATAAAAAATAGAAAAATTAGTCAGACATGGTGGCATGGGCCTGTAGTCCCAACTACTCAGAAGGCTGAGGCAGGAGGATTGCTTGAGCCCAGGAGTTGCAGATTGCAGTGAGCTATGATGACCCCACTGCACTCTAGTCCAGGTGACAGAGCAAGGCCCTGTTTCAAAAAAAAAAAAAAGAATCAATGGATCAGTCTCTCTTCTTACACCTTTATTAGGGAAAATGTTCTCTTGGACAAGCAATTTGTTTTGTAGAATATTTTCCCTAACGTATTTGTTTTACCCTAGTTCACTTGTTTCGTGCTGCATCATCTCCAGATCTATTGATTTATGTATATATGTATTTATTATTTATTTATTTATTTTTTTGAGACAGAGTTGCCCCAGATAGAGTGCCATGGCATCAGCCTAGCTCACAGCAACCCCAAACTCCTGGGCTCAAGCAATCCTTCTGCCTCACCTCCCAAGTAGCTGGGACTACAGGCATGTGCCACCATGCCCGGCTAATTTTTCTATTTTTGGTAGAGACGGGGTCTCGCTCTTGCTCAGGCTGGTGTTGAACTCCTGAGCTCAAACGATCCACCTGCCTCAGTCTCCCAGAATGCTAGGATTACAGGCGTGAGCCACCATGCCTGGCCTGATTTATATTTTAAAAGATTCATCTACATTGGATTTGTTTAATGTTCTTTTCATAGGTGGACCTATAATATTATCTTTATTTTTTCTTCTATTTTTATACATGGCACAAACTTTATAGTAAAAGTAAAGGATCTGAAACCAAGATGACCTTTATTTTATTTTATTTTATTTTTTTGAGCGTCTGGGTGCAGATGGGTGGATGCTAAAAAAGGTGTCCACACAAGATGACCTTTAAGAAAAAAAAGAAAAGGAGAGTCCTTGAGAACATTAGGATTAGTGAAAGAAGCCAGTCACAAAAGACCACCAAACATACGATTCCACTTCTATGACATGTCCCATATAGGCAAATCGATAGAAAAAGAAAATAGATGAGTGGTTGTTGACTAGAGCTGTGGGGGAGGAAGGAAAGGGAAGTGACTGCTAATGGGTATGGGGTTTCTTTTTTTTGGAGACAGAGTCTCACTCTGTTGCCTGGAGTGCGGTGGTGTCAGCCTAGCTCACAGCAACCTCAAACTCCTGGGCTCAATGGGACTGTAGGCATGTCACACCATGTGCCCACCACACCTGGCTAATTTTTTCTGTTTTTAGTACAGATGGGGTCTCTCTCTTACTCAGGCTGGTCTCGAACTCCTGAGCTCAAGCAATCCTGCCACCTCAGCCTCCTAGAGTGTTAGGATTACAGGCTTGAGCCACCACGCCTGGCCAGTAAAGAAATTTTTAAAAAAGTATTCTATCTCTTTAAATCCACTTGTCCAATGCTGCTGGGGAAACCATTTCGGCTATGTGGGTTGAAACAATGGCCAGCGTCTGTGGCAGCTCCTCAGCAATCAAAAGTAGTGATCAAAACATACAACCTTGGCCAGGTGCGGTAGCTCAAGCGTGTAATCCTAGCACTTTGGGAATCCGAGGCAGGAGGACCACTTGAGCCAAGAGTTCAAGACCAACCTGAGCAACATGATAAGACCCTCATCTCTACAAAAAAATAGAAAAATTAGCCAGGCATGGTGGTGTGCACCTGTAGCCCCAGCTACTTGGGAGGCTGAGGCAGGAGGATCTCTTGAACCCAGGAGTTTGAGGTTGCAGTGAGCTATGACAATGGCATTGCACTCTAGCCTGGGCAACAGAATGAGACCCTGTTTCAAAAAACTAAACAAACAAACAAAACCCCCTACATAACCTCAATTTTGGGGGGACAAGGCCCCTACTGCCTACTCGACCACCATCAAGTTACAACAGGAACTCAGGCCACCATCCCCACAGCTGCCTGTCACAGGGTTGTGCTGTGCCAAATACTAAAATTCACCAACACTTTTCTTCATCAGCTACTCCTTTGGATGTTGCAAGTGTTTGATTAGACCCCAGCGTTCTATATAGTTGTTTCAGAGCAGTTCTTGTCATTTCAGTAGTTGTTTTGGTAAAGAGACCAATTCCTGGAGCTTCCTACTCCATCATCTTCTGTAACTTTTGGCCTTAATTTTCAACAGCCTTTTAATTGACCCAACTCTGCTTCTGACTCAGCAGATGTATGTGTGCACACTCACGCACCACCTGTCCAGTCTATTCTCTATGTAGAAAGCTTTGTTAAGTGTGTGTTTTGTTCATTTAAAAAATAATTCCAGAGAGGATTCTGAGAAGTTGGAGAAGTAGGAAGCACCAAAAATTTGTCTTCCCACCTAGACAAGAATTGTACTGGCAGAATCTGTCTGATGCAACTATTTTGGAACTCTGGAGTTTATTGAAATCTTATAACTGCCAGGGGAATTATTTCCAGGATAGGATAGTAAATTGTGGTTAATTTCATTCAATTTCAGTTGTTAGCACAATAACAGCTATCCATCTCTCACCCCTCAGCCCCATGGCAGGCAGTTGTGCATATGTTCCTGGAGCAACTTTGCACATAGTTTGTGGGACCCAGGGTGGGCAATAAAGGTCCTGTCTTCCAAATGTTGGAAATCTGCTCTGATCACATTGCTGCTTTTGACCAGAGTTGCAGGGAGGCAATGGCCAGTGTTGTTGCACCTCTCCCCTTTGTTGCAAGCCCTCACCACCACTACTGATGTGACATCTAGGATATTTAAAGGGCTGGCACCTTACTTCCCTCCTCCCCTTCATTCCCCCTGTCTCCATTTGAGAGCCAGATATTGATGACTAAGACAATCAAAAGCAGCCAAATATATGAGGGAAATTAAGAAGTCATTGTGCATGCCCAGGGGAAGTAGGAAGGCTCAGAAAAGACCTGAGAAGATCTTAAGTTTATACTTCAGGCTGATGCTTGACACAGAAACAGCCTACAGCAGTCAAACCTTAAAAACAAAATCAAAAAACAGCAAACCCTGGTTTTTAGGAGAATCTAATTTCCAGATTTACCACATTATAGGATTCAAATGTCTAGTTTTCAACAAGATAATCACGAGGCATACACAGAAACAGAAAAGTATGGCCCATTCAAAGGAAAAAAATAAACCTACAGAAGCTATCCCTGAAAATGACCTGATGATGGATCTACTAGATCTGCTGCCCCTAACCCCCAGGCTGTGGACTGGTACTGGTCATTGTTAGGGACCGGGCCACAGAGCTCCACTCCCCTGCCACGCCATTTGTGGAAAAATTGTCTTCCATGAAACTTAGGAACCTGGGGGGCTGCACAGCAGGAGGTGATCGGAGGTGATCGGAGACGATGAGGGAGCAAACTTCATCTGTATTTATAGCCATTCCCCATTGCTTGCCTCACTGCCTGAGCTCTGTACCCCAACCCCCTTCCGTGGAAAAATTGTCTTCCATGAAACCAGTCCCTGGTGCCAAAAAGGTTGGGGACTGCTGCACTAGACAATGGTTTTAGAACAACTGTCTTAATATGCCCTGAGAATTAAAGGAAAAATGGAGAAAGTCAGGAAAACTATGTATAATAAAATGGAAATATGAATTAAGAGATAGAAAACCTAAGAAGAAACCAAAAAGAAATTATGGAGCTGAAAAGGACAACGACTGAAAAATTTAGTGTAGTGATTCAGAGGCAGGTTTAAGCAGGCAGAAGAAAGAATGAGTAAACTTGAAGATAGGACAGTGTTAATTATTGAGTCTGAGGAATTTAAAGAAAAAAATATTGAAGGAAAGTGAACAGAGTTAAAGGGATCTGTGGGACACCATCTAGTGAGTACGTGGTGGGAGTCCTAGGAAAAGAGAAAGAAGTGGGCAGAGAGAATACTGGGAGAAATAATGGCCAAATTGCAAATTTGATGAGAGACATGAATATAAATATCCAAGAAGCTGAACTAACTATAAGAAGGATGAACTCAAAGAGATTACACTGAGACACATTATAATCAACTGTTAAAAGACAGAGACACAGAATTTTGAAAACAGCAAGAGAAAGTCAACTCATCACGTATAAGGGATCCTTATACGATTCTATAAGATTTTCAGCAGATTTCTTAATCAGAAACTGGAGAGCAGAAGGCAGTGTGTTGACATATTCAAGGTGCCAAAAGAAAAAAAAAATCCTGCCAACCAAGAATCCTATATCTGGCAAAAATGTCTTTCAAAAGTGAGGGAGATGTACAGTAATATGCTTGTTCATTGGCTAGATTTAACCATTCCACAATGTGTATATATGTCAGAACAGTATGTTGTGTATGGCTAAAGCATATGATGTTATCTGTCAATCTGAAAGTACATACATATGATTAAAAATTGAAAGAGAGGCAGGACTAGGTGGCTGACGCCTATAATCCTAGCACTCTGGGAGGCTGAGGCGGGAGGATCGCTTGAGCTCTGGAGTTTGAGACCAGCCTGAGCAAGAGCGAGACCCCTTCTTTACTATAAATAGAAAGACATTAGCCAAACAACTAAAAATAGAAAAAATCAGCCAGGCATAGTGGCATGTGCATGTAGTCCCAGCTACCCGTGAGGCTGAGGCAGGAGGATTGCTTGAGCCCAGGAGTTTGAGGTTGCTGTGAGCTAGGCTAACGCCATGACACTCTAGCCCAGGCAAGAGAGTGAGACTCTGTCTCAAAAAAAAATTGAAAGAGAAATTAAGACAAAAACTGAGGGAGTTTGTTACCCCTAGACCTGGCCTGGCAAGAAATGCTAAAGGGAATCTTGCAGCTAGACGGTATCTTGAAGCTATATGAAAAAATAACGATTTCAGTAAATGTTAATATTTGGGTAATTATGAAAGCTAGTATTATTGTAAAAATGGTGTTTGACTAAACTTTTTTTTTTCTTTTTTCTTTTTTTTTTTTTTGAGAATCTTGCTCTTGTCACCCAGGCTGGAGTGTAGTGGCACCATCATAGCTCACTGCAGCCTTGAACTCCTGGGCTTCAGCAGTCTTCCTGCCTTAGCCTCCCAAGTGGCTGGGACTATAGGCATCTACTATTATGCCCAGCTAATTTTTCTTAGTTCTTGTGGAGTTGGGGTCTTACTGTGTTGCACAGGCTGTTCTAGAACTCCTGGCCTCAAGCAGTCCTCCTGTGTTAGCCTTCATGTTGGGATTATAGGTGTGAGCCACCACACCTGGCCTGCTTTTTGTTTTCTACATGATTTGAGACTAGTGCATTTAAATAAAACACAGTTATTAGTCTAAAAGTTAGTATGATTATAACTTTGATTTGTAATCCACACTTTGTTGTATAATTTAAGAGACTAATGCATGAAAATTAATAGTTTATGTTTTTGGATACACATTGTGTAAAGATGTAATTTTATGACATCAGCAACCGAAAGAGGTGGGGGTGGAGCTGTTAAAGGAGCAGAGTTTCTATGTTATTGAAGTTAAGCTGGTATAAATTCAAATTAGTGTTAAAAATTTAGGATGTTAATTTTAATTCCCCATGGTAATCACAAAGAAAATAGCCAAAGAATATACACTAAAGGAATTGAGAAAAGAATTTAAGCATTTCAGTACAAAATCAATGAAATCTAAAAGAGACAGGCATGTAGGAAATGAGGGACAAAAAGCTATAAGGCATGTATTAATAGAAAACAAATAGCAAAATAACAGAAATCCTTCCTTGTCAGTAATCACTTTAAATGTAAAATGAGTTAAACTGGCCAATCAAAAGACAGAAAAGATTTTTTTTTAAATGTCCAACTTTATGCTTTATTCAAGAGACTCATTTCAACCCAAAGACATAAATAGGTTAAAAGTAAAAAGATGGAAAAGGATATTCCATGCAGATAGTAACTAGAAGAAATCAGAAGTGTTAGTATCAGACAAAATAGACTTTAAATCAAAAAACTTTACAAGCAACAAAGAAGGAACTTCTATATAGTCAGGCACCACGTAATGCATTTTGATCAGTAATGGACTGCATATACAACAGTGGTTCTGTAAGATTATAATTGAGCTGGAAAATTTCTTTTGCTAGTGATGTCTTGATGGTCCTGACTCTGTGTAGGCCTAGGCTAATGTGTATGTTTGTGTTTTAGTTTTTTTTTTTTTTTTTTTTTTGAGGCAGAGTCTCACTCTGTTGCCTGGGCTACATTGCCGTGGCATCAGCCTAGCTCACAGCAACCTCAAACTCCTGGGCTCAAGCGATTCTCCTGCCTCAGCCTCCCGAGTAGCTGGGACTGCAGGCATGCGCCACCATGCCCGGCTAATATTTTCTATATATTTTTCTGTGTTTTAGTTTTTGTTTTTTTTTTTTGACACAGAGTCTCACTTTGTTACCTGGGCTAGAGTGCCATGGCGTCAGCCTAGCTCACAGCAACCTCAAACTCCTGGGCTAAAGTGATCCTCCTGCCTCAGCCTCCTGAGTAGCTGGGACTACAGGCATGCGCCACCATGCCCGGCTAATTTTTTCTATATATATTTAGTTGGCCAATTCATTTCTTTCTATTATTAGTAGAGACGGGGTCTTGCTCTTGCTCACGCTGGTTTTGAACTCCTGACCTTGAGCAATCCGCCTGCCTCGGCCTCCCAGAGTGCTAGGATTACAGGCGTGAGCTACCGTGCCCGGCTTGTGTTTTAGTTTTTAACAAAAACATTTAAAAAGTTAAAAAAAAATTAAAAATAGAAAACTTACAGAATAAGGATATAAAGAAAAAATATTTTTGTACAGCTGTACAATATGTTTGTTTTAAGCTGTTACTATAAGAATCAAAAAGTTAAAGTTAAGTTTATAAAATAAAAAAGTTACAATAAGCTCAGGATATTTATTAAAGAAAGGGAATGATGTTACAATTTAATGTAGGCCAGGTGTGGTGGCTCACGCCTGTAATCCTAGCACTCTGGGAAGCTGAGGCATGCGGATCGTTTGAGCTCAGGAGTTCGAGACCAACCTGAGCGAGACCCCATCTCTACTAAAAAAATAGAAAGAAATTGGCTGGACAACTAAAAATTTATATATAAAAAATTAGCCAGGCATGGTGGCCTGTAGTTCCAGCTACTCGGGAGGCAGAGGCAGTAGTGTACAGCAATGCCTAGGCCTTTACATTCACTCTTTACTCACTGAATCACCCAGAGCTTTTATACCATATTTTTACTGTACCTTTTCTTTGTTTAGCTATGTTTAGATACACATACTTAACCATTGTGTTACAGTTGCCTACGGTATTTAGTATAGTAACATGCTGTACAGGTCTGTAGCTCAACAACAATAGGCTATACCCTTTTTTCAGACAAAGTCTCGCTTTGTTGCCTGGGTAGAGTGAGTGCTGGGGCATAAGCCTAGCTCACAGCAACCTTAAACTCCTGGAGTCAAGCGATCCTTCTGCCTCAGCTTCCCGAGTAGCTGGGATTATAGGTGCATCCCATCACATCTGGCTAATTTTTCTATTTTTAGTAGAGACAAGATCTGACTCTTGCTCAAACTGGTCTCGAGGTCCTGATGTCAAGTGATGCCCACCCCCACCCCGCCCTGGCCTCCCAGAGTGCTAGGATTAGGGGCGTGAGCCACTGCCCCTGGCCTAAAGTATATTTTAAATACTCATTTTTGTCAGTTTTATATCTAGCCAATATCTTCTGCCAGTTTGTAGCTTATCATTTCACTTTCCTTATAAGATTTATAAGATTTTATTAAAATTAGCTTTACCATTAATAATACACTAATCCCAGCACTCTGGGAGGCCGAGGCGGGAGGATCACTCAAGGTCAGGGAGTTCGAGACCAGCCTGAGCAACAGCGAGACCCCATCTCTACCAAATATAGAAAGAAATTAATTGGCCAACTAAAATATATAGAAAAAATTAGCCGGGCATGGTGGTGCATGCCTGTAGTCCCAGCTCCTCGGGAGGCTGAGGCAGGAGGATTGCTTGAGCCCAGGAGTTGGAGGTTGCTGTTAGCTAGGCTGACGCCACAGCACTCTAGCCCAGGCAACAGAGCGAGACTCTGTCTCAAAAAAAAAAATAACAATAATAATAATACACTAATGAAAATGTAAAATTTAGTTTTCTCTTTTGAACAAGATTTACATATGCTATTAATATAAATAACAAAAGATTTTTGTTCACCTACCTTTTGAATAAACTGCAAAAGAAAAAAGAAAA
Source organism: Lepilemur ruficaudatus (assembly GCA_963574885.1). Classification (NCBI taxonomy): domain Eukaryota; kingdom Metazoa; phylum Chordata; class Mammalia; order Primates; family Lepilemuridae; genus Lepilemur; species Lepilemur ruficaudatus. The sequence continues at coordinate 9,440 of CAUYRT010072164.1, forward strand.
AAAGGGAGGGAAGAGAGAGATGGAGACAGATTCAGTTTGCCTCTTTATTAGCTTGTCTTTCAGTTTGTCTATATTAGTTCTTATGATAGGGAAACTGAGTCTCCTCTCTATCAAAGAGTTTTTGCTTTTTAAAATCTTTGAATTATCAGTTTGGCTAAATGAATGACTATAATTTTATAATAACCTGTGATCCTGTTTTATGACAAGTATTTTTATGACAGCAAGTGTTTTAAGCTTTTGATATTTGACAAACTTTCCAAAATAAAAATTCTAAATCTAATCTTTTTTACTTCAAACTAGCTTTTTAAATATTAGGGCCACTGAAAGTCTAAGAAAAACATATTGGGCTTATGTGGTCTGTTAAAAGCATACTGGAAGCATTATCAGATATGAAATATTTAACTTCTTTAGGCTGTTTTTTTTTTTTTTTTTGAGACAGAGTCTCACTCTGCTGCCCAGGCTAGAGTGAGTGCTGTGGCATCAGCCTAGCTCACAGCAACCTCAAACTCCTGGGCTCAAGCAATCCTACTCCCTCAGCCTCCCGAGTAGCTGAGACTACAGGCATGTGCCACCATGCCCGGCTAATTTTTTCTGTATAGTTTTAGTTGGCCAATTGATTTCTTTCTATTTATAGTAGAGATGAGGTCTCGCTTTTGCTCAGGCTGGTTTCGAACTCCTGACCTTGAGTGATCCGCCCGCCTCAGCCTCCTGGAGTGCTAAGGATTACAGGCATGAGCCACCGCTCCCGGCTAGGCTATGTTTATGCAAACATGTTATTAATATATGTTCCTATATAGTATGAGATTCTTAAAATTCTGATATGTCTTAGTGTATGTTATCAGTAATAATTGTGGTTATTATGTTAAATTGTATGCTACAGGCCGGACGTGGTGGCTCACGCTTGTAATCCTAGCACTCTGGGAAGCCGAGGTGAGAGGATCGCTCAAAGTCAGGAGTTCGAAACCAGCCTGAGCAAGAGTGAGACCCCGTCTCTACTAAGAATAGAAAGAAATTAATTGGCCAACTAAAAATATATAGAAAAAATTAGTCAGGCATGGTGGTGCATGCCTGTAGTCCCAGCTACTTGGGAGGCTGAAGCAGAAGGATTGCTTGAGCCCAGGAGTCTGAGGTTGCTGTGAGCTAGGCTGATGCCATGGCACTCTAGCCCGGGCAAAAGAGTGAGACTGTCTCAAAAAAAAAAAAAAAAAATTGTATGCTACAAAAATAGCCAACTTTCTTTGTCAGTTGTCTCTTTACCCATGGCTATTCTAAGACTTTTGTATTTTACTTTGATTCTTTTCACAAAGTGGTTTTTTAACTGGCTACAGTCCAAAGTTTGATTCTTCAAGGAAAGTCATGGAAAGGACTGACGGGTTCTCTTGAATACGGTTTCTGATAACTTTGGAGATTATATACTATTGGACTAAAACAAAACAAACTTCCAGGACTTTAATTCAAAACGTGAAGCCAGGTGTGTTGGCTCACGCCTATAATCCTAGCGCTCTGGGAGGCCGAGGCAATAGGATTGCTTGAGCTCAGGAGTTGAAGACCAGCCTGAGCAAGAGTGAGACTCCATCTCTATTTGCAAAAAAAAAAAAAATTAAAAATTAAAATATAATTTTAAAAAAAGCTGATGCATCCATGCATATTGCTAATTTAACCTCAAACAGAACAGAAATTAATTACATGGGACTAATTTTATATGACTTTTTTTTGAAACATTGCTAATTCTTTTTGTTTTGTTTCCCTGAAATCAAGAATACTTTTTTCCTTCTTTTGAGCTATTTATAGCTTACAACAAAATATACATTTGTAAGCAAAATTGGAAGCGTTTATTTTTCTCCTTAATTTCTCCAGAATTTGAAAACTGTTTGTGAGTAATTAATTTATGGTAATATAGTTATTTGCCTAAGTTCAGTAAGAATCTGTTTTATTCTATAACAGGACACAGTGAAAGACACTGGTTATTTTACCAAGGCTTTGACTGGAACAGCTTATTTTCAGAGGTGCCCAGACTGCATTAAGGAATTAAGGTTGACTTTATAAGGCCTATAAAAAGCCCTTTGAAAAAACTGGCCAGGGACCCCATCAGTAACATTTCCTGATCTGTGGTAAGTAAAGAATGTCACTTTCTGAAAGGTCCAGGAACCCCAAGTTACTTTGGGACCTTGAGAAAAGAGGAATTTATCCAATTCATATAGGTATCTAAAGGCACAGATAAATCCTTGGCTTCAGTTGAGAGGTTTTCAGATCTAACCTGAGATTCTGATGAAAAAGTTCCAACAAAGCCAGTTTTAAAAAGGAAAAGCCTATATGGCCAATAATTATTCTTACTGTACTTTATGCAAATAATCAAGCCAATTATAATGAGACTAAACTTCATTTTTGCAAGTAAATTGGTCCTACTATGATTTGTCTTTAATAAAAATGGGAAACTGGACAGAGAACAAAATGGTTCAGAAAAAAAAACTGTAGTCCATTTGTTATTACATTTTAGCCTTGTCCACTGTTCCTGAGTTTTTTTTATTTGCCTACAATTTGGATTGAATTCTGAATTTTTTCCTGGTTATAAGTCTCCAAATGTTTTTAAATTTTTCTTCCATTTTTCTGACCTGGACTCCATGAAATTGCCACTATCTTTTCCTGAGACCCTGCTAACATACCTTGGGACACACAAACTCCAGGCCAAAAAAAAATCTGTCCGATTGCCACTGCCTACTTCCACTTTAACTGAAGATGCTTTGAGTGTAACATCTAGAAGCTTTAGCTGGATGCCCTCTAAACTAAGGAAACTACTTTATGAATTGTTCCAAATATTAACCCTTGTTTTTCTTCTTGAAAAACTCATCTGCAAGGCCAGCAGCTCCTGGAATGAGACACAGCTGTCCGACTATACTGATCTATTCACAGGACTAAGACTGATCAAAAAGATAGAGGATGATATATTTAAATTTGCTCCAGTTTGTTTTTTTCCCATTCCTTAGTCCATAGATAACAGCTTGGCTTTTAATATGTAAAACCTTTTAATTTCAAAGTGAGCCCTGAAAGAAATTAGAAATATTTTACCCCAGAATATATTTCTTTGACATATTTTGGGATGGCTGCCACAGAGGTAACACTGCAAAGCTGTCTTTTGTGTGTGTGGTTAGGGGCAAATTTACGTCTGTAGAGAGTCTCCATTAATGCAGTCGGGTCTTTCTGTACCTGAGCTAGAAAAGATTAGCTGAGAGTCTCCACTCCCTCCTACATAGCCTTAAGAGAGGGTTGCCTGGAAGATACCAGGACACCTGGTAGCAAAGCTTGTTGTGAATACTAGTCCCTAACTACAGAGTAGTGCCTACAGAGACATGATTAAAAATCTGTCCGCAACTCTAGGACTGATCACAGAAGAAATTGCAAAGAGCCGTAGGCTCAACAAAGATTCTTTAACTCTCTAGCCTAGGTTGTCCTATATAATCGGGTAGTGCTAGATTTCCTGTTGGCTAAACAAGGGGGAGTCAGTGTGGTGTTAAACACTACCTGCTATATCTCTGTAAATACCTCAGGAAAATGGAAACCCAAATAGAAAAAGTTTCCCAAGTTTTGTGGCTACAACAGGGCTCTACTAGTGACCCCATGCCTGATTATTCGCTTGGATTCCTCAGGACTTTAGATCAATTCTGTAGGAACTCCTAAAGCTAGGTTCTCACTCCTTATCCTAAGACTCCTTATCCATTTAGCACACTTAAGTACTGTGCTAAGAATGTAAATGAAAGTACTAATGTTGTCATGCAGACCTTAGGTCTGCAACCATGTACCCATGAATACTTGAAGACAACTGCAAAACAGTTTTCATTCCTCTTATCTTGGGCTCAACCCCAACCATGCCCCTTGTCAGCAGGAAGAAGTCAGATCAGTAGTCTACTCTTTTCCATTTCATTAGCTCACACCTCAGGAATGAGGTGGGATGAAGCCCACGCCCAGAGTGAAACTGCCCTTTGTAAAATTAATAAAGGGCCACAAGGTAGGAACTGTGGTAGGGGAGATAGACATATAACCAGCCATTATTCCCAAGCTTGCTTTCCTATAATTGCTTACTACTCAGGAATCATATAGCTGATGGTCATAAAGATTCTTATCTTTCTTCACTACCCCCATAGATAATATCACCCTTATGAAACCTAAGGCTAGTTTTTGAGATAGCTTCTAGGCCCTGTATTCTGGTGGAACAACTGACCCACCCAGACCATTGGGCCATACCAAAGAACTGACTCAACTGGTCTTACGATCCCTACCCAGGTACTTAGCACAAAAAGACAATTTTTACACCCCTATGATTCCACCTGAACCCAGCCAATCAGCAGACCCAATTGTCTAGCCCTTTGCCAAACTATCTTTAAAAACCATTTCTCCCAAATTCTCGGGGAAATGGATTTGAGAACTTCCTGCCGTCTACTAACATGGCACCTGTGACGTTAAACTCTCTCTGCAGTAACCCCTGATGTCTCAGTATATTGGCTTCCTATGGAGCAGTGGGGCGGTGAACCTCGTGAAGCTGTAATAGTGTCTGTGCTCGTCTTTCAATACGGGGAGGAAGGGGGACTAGAGAGATTGTCCTGCTTTGAAGCCAGGCATGATGGGGGGACAGGATGAGCAAGACAGAAGAACCCCAAAAAGATAGGTAGTAAGTGACGCTTGCCAGTGAAGACGGAAGCGTAACCGCAAGGGGGAAAAGCACCAGATGGTAGACATTTTGAATCTGAAAAGAAGCTTTGGGGCTCAGCACTATAAAGGGCTAAGTGGATTCCCTTAGTCACAAGGAAACAAAACCAAAAAACTCTATTGGTGTTTTCTCGGTTATGTCATATTCTGGTGGTAGACATCAGATCTTTGAATACTGAAATGCGAGCTCTACTTTTTATATCAAAATTGTCAGATTCCCTTGAAGATATAACCCAGAAATATTGTTGCGAATTGACATTTTTCACCTAAATGGGAAGAGTCAGTGATTTCAGAAATTTAACAGAAGAGCCTAGTATTAATGATGCCACAGCTGATGTTTTCAATTAGCAGCATTTTAATGAGATTTGTAGGGTGGTTAAGAGCTAATCCTGTACTATATGGAAAAAAACTCAGAAAGCAGGCCTATATCTGGCAAATCTCCTGAGGTTTGGCTTTGCTGACTCAGATTTCTTTGACTAAACTTTTAATATCCTACAAGCACTCTGGAAGTAAATTTGTTTCTGACATTAGTTGGATACTTTTCAGCTTCCAAAATAAGTGAGGCTAGCAGGTAGATTTGAAATTAGAAGTTTTAAGTGACTTTCTAAACTAAAGTAAAATAAAAGCACATTGCTTATAGATGTAAGTGTTAATTCACAAGTAATTTAACAGAGTAGAAATGTAGGACTCAAAGACTTAGGGAGAAAAAAGAGAAATCAGCTTAACTTTGGGGTAAACTTTGAGATGTACATAATAAATGTATACCTTGTATGTCATAACTGGTCTGAACTGATCTCATAACTGTGCTGCAGAAATAGAATGATTTATACTCAAGAAGCACTTCTTAAAGTGCTTAGAGAACATTAAGCCCAGTTTTGAGATTTGGGAAAAAGTTCCAGAAACAGTGTCAGATGCCCAGTGTCTCTATCAGGGACAACATAAAATCCAGATAATGATGTAGTTTTATCTAATGCTCACTTGTGTTTTGGTGTCATACTCAACTGTCCATGTTCCTGGTTGAAATTGGAGGGGAGCAGTTAAGCTATTTAGGACAGTTGTATAAAACACCTACTAGAAACATAGTAGGCCCTTTTGAGTTACATCATTTTTACTATATGTTTTTAAATAAGTCACTTATGTTTCCTTGAGTATTAGTAGTGCCGTAAAGACAATGAACTGGATAGGAAGAAAACAGTAGGTGTTTGCAGAATAATTTAGTATGATTTATGGCTGTGCAAAGACAGAAATTTAAATGACGATGATGTCTTGCTCTGTAAAGGGACCTTACCTTTAATTTGTTTATTGCTATATCCCTGCCATCTAAAATAGGGCCTAGAACATAGTAGGAGCTCAGACTATTTGGTGAATTAAAAAAAAAAGATTTTGAAGGGATTTACTGATCCAGTGTCAAGTTGAATGTTTTCACCCCAGTAGTGGTGATGGATATACATAGACCTCAACAAAATCCCTCACCCTTTGTGATAATGTTTCAGGATGGCCCATTGAGGATCTCTGTAAAATCAGGTCTTGGTATAAAAAGGTGGTCATCCTAGATGACATAGAGATCAAGCCCATCACCTTGGCTTATTAATACACAGCACTAAGTAATTAAGCTCACCAGCCGCTCCCCTCCCCCAATTTGGATTTAATTGACATGGGATATGGCCTGGAAAGGATTTTTAAAAGCTCCCAAAGTGATTCTAATGCACAGCTAAGATTGAGAGCCATTGGTATTTAAATGCCTTATCGTACACACCTGACTTTGAATTCAGTAATGCAATATTCAACTACAGTGGAAGATGACTGGAAAATTCGTATTTCCAAATACTTTGTGACTTAAAAAGCAAGATCTAGGTTATAGTTTTTAAGACAATCTTCAGAACAAATATGTTGTATAATAGATTTAACAGCACTCTTTCTTGCTTTGCAATGGAGAGTTATGTGATATCTTAAAAATAAGAGGGCTAGGCTGGGCGCGGTGGCTCACGCCTGTAATCCTAGCACTCTGGGAGGCCGAGGCGGGTGAATCGCTCAAGGTCAGGAGTTCGAAACTAGCCTGAGCAAGAGCGAGACCCCATCTCTACTGAAAATAGAAAGAAATTAATTGGCCAACTAAAAATATATAGAAAAAATTAGCCAGGCATGGTGGCGCATGCCTGTAGTCCCAACCACTCAGGAGGCCGAGGCAGAAGGA
>CAUYRT010072166.1:0-20785 GCA_963574885.1 Lepilemur ruficaudatus
AGGACACACCATTTACCAAGGGCATTAGAAACGTGCTGGTGAAAGGGGCCCTAGCATGGCCATGAAGTTCAGCATGGCTCTCCTATGCAGGCCAGGGTTAATGGCTGGAGAAACAGTCACAGATTTGGGCTCACCAATAGCTAGGGGGAGGGCCGGGCACAGTGGCTCACACCTGTAATCCTAGCACTCTGGGAGGCTGAGGCGGGCAGGGGGGGAGGATAGATTGTGCTCAGGAATTGAGACCAGCCTGAGCAAGAGTAGGAAGCTATCTCTACTAAAAATGGAAAAAATTAGCTGGGCATGGTGGTATGTTCCTGTAGTTCCAGCTACTCAGGAGGCTGAGGCAGGAGGATCCCTTGGGCCCAGGTTTGAGGGTGCTGTGAGCTAGGCTGACGCCACGGCACTCACCAGGGCAACAGAGTGAGACTCTGTCTCAAAAAACAAAAAGACAAAAAAAAAAAAATAGCAATGGGGATCAAAAGGCCTGTGCAACTGAGGTCAGGTGGTAGCACTTTACCATTAGAATCCAGAGGGTCACAATGTCCACAATTATGGGATGATTAATAGAACACAGCACCCCTAGGGGCAAATAGCTGGGCAGCTAACAGGCACTACTTAATAAACATAAGCAAAATAGAGCAAGAGTGGATGAGCAAGAGGTTGAGGGCAGTTACCCATAAAAGGTCTCTTGCCCAGTCTCTGGACTAAGCCAGTTTTCAGTTTTCAGACCTAGTGTCCATTGACTAAAGAGATGGCTGGATCCTAGTCCGAAGAACCCTGCAATACATAATGATTGCCCCAGTGCTTTCCCAAAGGGATCTGCAGCCATGCACTTGAGTGACTGTTCACTGGGATGAGGGGGCTACTCAGACATTGCAAGGACTATGGGAGACAGGGTCCAAGTTGACACTGATGCCCAAGTACCCAAAACTTCATCATGGGCTCTGTGTGAGAGGGCGGAATACAGGTAATACATATAGTCCTGGCCAAAGCATGAGTCCATGAGTCCAGTGGCTCTGTGACATCACCTGGTGGACATTTCCCTAGTCCCCAAATATATAATTGGGATTGAGACATGTGGAAGTTAGAATAACCCATGCATCGTATCTGTTGGTGAGAGGTATCATAGTAGGGAAAGCCAAGTAGAAGCCTCCACAATTGCCCCCTCCCACTAAGACAGTGAATCAAAAACAGTATAACACTGGAGAGGTATGGCAGAAATTAGTGCTACTCTTCAAGATAGAGGCTTGGTGGTTCCTGTCATATCTCTGTTTAATTTGCTAGTCTGGTCCTTGCAGAAACTCGATAGATCACAGCCAGAAGTGATGTCTTTGCTAGAACAGGTAATACAGTCTCCTGTATGTAGTATGCAGCCATTGATTTGGCAAATGTGTTCTTTTCTATTTCAGTCCAGAAAGATGATCAGAAACAGTTTGCTCCAGGATCATGTTCAACCATTTGTCATAATATAGCCTGAAGATATCTGGACCATCTGGACATACCACAGAACATCACGTTGATTCATTACATTGATGACATCATGCTGATCAGGCAGGATGAGAAAGAGGGCACTAATATGCTGGAGATCTTGGTAAGGCACATGCACTCTAGAGGGAGATAAACTCTGAAAAGGTATTTGCCACCTCAGTAAAGTTTCTGTGCATCCTGTGGTCAGATGCATGCCAAGACATTCCCTTAAAAGTAAAGGTTCAGGCCGAGGCAGGCAGATCGCTCAAGGTCAGGAGTTTGAAACCAGCCTGAGCAAGAGCAAGACCCCATCTCTACTAAAAATAGAAAGAAATTAATTGGCAAACTAAAAATATATAGAAAAAATTAGCCGGGCATGGTGGCACATGCCTGTAGTCCCAGCTACTCAAGAGGCTGAGGCAGAAGGATCGCTTGAGCCCAGGAGTTTGAGGTTGCTGTGAGCTAGGCTGATGCCACAGCACTCTAGCCTGGGCAACAGGGTGAGACTCTGTCTCAGAAAAAAAAAAAAAAAATGTGAAGGATCCATGCTCAAGCCCAGGAGTTTGAGGCTGTAGTGAACTATGATCACACCACTGCACTCCAGCCTGGGCAATGGAGTGGGACCCTGTCTCTTAAAAAAATATAAAAGTAAAGGACAGGCTGGGTCGGGTGGCTTATGCCTGTAATCCTAGCACTTTGGGGCACCAAGGAGGGAAGACTGCTTGAGTCCAGGAGTTTAAGACCAGCCTGGGCAACACAGCAAGACCCCCTCTCTACAAAATCTAAATAAAAATAAATCAGCTGGACATGGTGGCAGTGGTGCGTGCCTATAGTCTTAGCTACTTGGGAAACTGAGGCAGGAGGAATGTGATTGCTTGAGCCCAGGGGTTTGAGGTTGCAGTGAGCTATGATCTGTGCCACTGCACTCCAGCCTGGGTAACAGAGTGAGATCTGTCTGTTAAAAAAAAAATAGTAAAGGATAGATTGCTGTATCATGCATCTGCTACTACAATGAAGGAAGCACAATGACTACAATGACAATTAGGCCTCCTTAGGCTTTGGCGCCAACACATTACACACCTAGGAAACTACTCCAGCCCATATACCAGGTGATATGGAAAGCTGCCAGCTCTGAGTGGGGCTTAGAGTAGAATAGCTGTGCAGCAGGCCCCAGCTTCAGGGCATGCAGCCCCGCAGCACGCTCTATGGTATTCAAGATGTCAGTAGCAGGAAAAGATATGGTATAAAGTTTATAGCAAGTCCCAGTTGAAGAGTCACAGCCCAGGCCCCTGAGATTATGGAGCAAGGTCACACCATCTGCAGCAGAGGATTACACAGTTTTTGTAAAACAGAATGCTCCTGGGCCCTGATAGAGTTGGAACACTCAGGCTGGGGTACCAAGTGACTACAAGTCTAGGACTGCCCATCACGAGTCAGGAACAAGTCATAAAGTCAGTTGGGCTCAGCAGCAATCCATTATGAGATGGAAATAGTACATCTGGGACTAAACATGAGCAGAAAGAGATGACACAAGCATGTGGCATGAACAGTGGGTCCAGAACCCTATGATGTATCCATGTCCCATCATAGCATCCACTATGTAGCAGTATCCCTCTTCAGCTCACACCAATAGCCAAATGGGACTCCCATTTAACCATCTGAAAGAGAAGGAAAAACCTCTCACTTGGTTTATGGGTGGATTTATTCTATACATGGACAAAACCCAAAAATTCATGCAGCCTGCATGATAGCTGTGTTCAGGAGTGACTGTGAAAGACAGTGAAGAGACACTTGCTGAAAGAAACATCTCAATGGGCAGAGATTCAGGAGGTGCCCCTAGTCACCCATTTTGCGTCAAAGGAGAAGTGACCTGAAGTCAAAGTGTATGTAGACTCATGGACAGTGGTGAATGGTCAGGGGTCTCAAAGCAGAAAAATTAGAATGTCAGAGACAAGGAGGTCTAGGGAAGAGACATGTAGGTGGGCATAGGAGAGTGGGTACAGGTGTGAAGATTTTTGTATCCTATGTTAATGCCCACCACAAAGCACTCGCATGGTGTGGGCACCAGACAACCAGGTGGACAAAATAACTTGACCAATTGATGTTCACTAGCATAATAGGCAAACAGATGACATAGCCACAATGGCAGAGATGGAGGCTTTGCATGGGTTGAAAACCATGGACTTCACTTGCCAAAGCTGATCTAGTAGTGACTACCTGCTTTGAATGTTCAACCTGTCAGCAATAGACACCAATGCTGAGCCCCCTGTATGACACTATTCCTTGAGGAGAACAACAGTCACTTTGTAACAGATGAACTACATGGGGTCCTTTTCATCCTGGAAGGGTCAGTGCTTCTCACAGGAATGGATACTTAATCTAGATTTGGGTTTGTCTTTCTTGCCTGCAGGGCCTCAGCCAACACTACAATCAAGCCACTTACAGAATGCTTGATCTATACACATGAATACAGCACAGTGTCTAGCCAAGGAACACATTTTACAGATCTATTAGCTATGTCAGGTACTGCCGCATCTAGAAGCTACTGGCTAAATAGAGTAGTGGCATAGTGTGCTTAAGGTACAGCTGAGTCACCAGCTCAGAGGCAATACTCTGCAAAGATGGAGGTACCATCCTCCAGAACATGGTATAGACGTTGAATTATAGACCTTTATATGCCACTATGTCCCCAATAGGAGGAATGCACGGGCCCAGGAACCAAGAGGAGGAAGCAGGAGTGGCTTGGCTTACCGTAACTCTCAGGGGCCTCCCCCGGGGCTCCCCACAGCTCTGGATTCTTCAGGGTTAGAGGTCCTGATTCCCAGCATGAGGGCATTCTAGCCAGGGCACATAGAAAAGATCCCATGCAACCCCAGACTACAGCTTCTGCTTGGACACCTTGGGCTCTCTGTGGCCAGGGAACAGCAGTCAAGAAGGGAAGTCACCATCTTGTGAGGGGTAATTGACCCTGATTGGCAGGAGGAGGTGGGATTGCTGTTACATCATGGGAGCAGGGAGGAACATGTATGGAATTCAAATGACCCCCATGGATGCCTCATGCCATGGAGGCTGTAGTTCTTCCCACCAACCTCTCACTTCTGTTTCCCCTCAGGAAGAGATGCCTACTAGAGTCCTGGAGGAGCTGCTCCCCAAATGTTTTTATGAAATGGATTCACATGGCACACAAGGTAAACTGTGGCAGGTGTGGAGACATGTCAATCAGATCCTCTTTCAAGAAAAGAGTCACTCAGCTGCAAGGAGTGTGGTAAGCTGACAGTTCTCAGCTGTTAGGGTCCTCAGAGTCAGCTTCAGGTTTTCATCCTCTGCTTTTCTCAGGGTGGTCCCCAGCCAATGACTGAGCAAGGCCTAACCATATCCATCCACTGGGGAACTTCTTTAAGGGACCATCTTTGCCCTGGAACTCCCTGTTGGACTAGCCTACCCAATCCTGCTTCTGCCCCTTCTCTTTCAGAGGTGCTACCCCCATAAACTTTTGCATTCCTAACTGTTCAGTGTCTGCTTCTGGGAGAATCTAACCTGGACAACAGTAGATTTGGAACCAGGCCCCTGAACTGAAATTGTTCCCTGCTCCCAACCCTTGGTTGTGTGACCTAACTAATCAGAACTGTTGTTTAGTCCTGTATAAAATTAAAGATATTTAGTGTTTTCTAAATATTTAAAATGAACATGTGCAGGAACATGCTTTATAATTTGAAAATATCTATGTAAACTATTGTAGTTTTTTTAAAAAGTCCTAGAGAGTTAAAGCATTTCCCAGATTACCTAACAATGCTCAATAGTTTTAAAAACTTCAAACAGATAATAGTTTCCAAGCCCTTTCAAAAGGCTGGTATGGTGTATGTGGTTTTTCTGTAGCTTTACTTCTTCCCAGGGAGTAATTTATACACTTAGAGATCTTGCCTGACAATCAGATACAGACCTAAATAAAGAATTGTAGAGTACTACAGTAACCTGTCCTGGGAATTTTGGTTTGTTTCTTTTCATTTCTAGGCTAACAACTACTAAAAGGAAACAAGAAACACTGAAGCGTCTCTTTTGACACAATACAGCGGCCAGAGTACTGGAGGGAAGTACTTAACACCTGTATAACCACAAACCAATTTTGTTTAGCACTATTGATAGGATGTAATTTTAAATATGTATAAATATAATTTTAATATATATGTTCATAAAATATTTCTTATAAACATATTCTTTTAGCATTCATTCTTTGTATGCATTGCTATATACAATGCGATTATGTCAGTAGTGTTTTGTTAGAAGACCTTTTAGCAGTTAGTTTTTAGCAGAAAAGAAGGGAACTTTTTCTATATTGTGCTATCCTTTGCTTACCTGGTGATTTCTCATTTGAAATGGGTTTTATCTCTTTCTTTCTGCCTTTCAAAAGGTGTCTTTGATTTGCATTTTTGAGTTGACACAAAGGTCAGAGTTAAAAGCTTGGAAAATTTGTGTATGCATATAAAGGAGTGTAAAAAGGTTAAAAACCAAAGTCCTTTTTCCATTTTGCCCATCCTGCCCAAAGAGCCTTCTGTGAGAGGGGAGGTGTGGGGTGTCAAAGCAGGTCTATAGGTCTCAAATGTCTAGCTAAGTGACAGGCTGAAATTTTTGGCTGTTTATTCAGAAGTCAGGATGGTAATGAACTAAGTTTAGCTGACAATGCAAGGTTAATCCCAATGGTTCTGCATGTATTTTAGAAATGTGAATAAAAGAACAAATAATTCCCATTGTACTTCACCATGGTGCACAATACCTGCACTGTGACTTGGACTCTAATTGGAAAGAGAATGCCAACAATATAAACTAGACTGTAAAATCTACTAGGCAATTTTAAGAATGCGTTTCATCATAGTTTAGTAGGAAGAGTTCTTCAGATTGATATGATTTTTTTTTTTGTATGTGCATTCTGGGAACACTGATAATTGAATACAACTTCAAAAGGGCTAAAATAAAGCCCAGCGACCTCAAAACGAGGTTCACAGAACAGTACACAATGATGAAACTTGAAGCAATAAAATACCAATGTACTGAAATGTGAACATTCATACTCTCAGGACGTGACTGAATTTTTATTTCATTTTGTTGTGAAGCGTTACTGGGTTGTCTTCAGACACCTTTCACATCTTAAATTTTGTCTCAAGGGTGTTAGGAGAGAATCCAACAGTTTGGGAAACCCAAAAAAGCTTAGCGGTAGTTCCCCCGCTGTTTCAGGGTACTTCTTTCTGAACACAGAGTTTGTCCATCCTGATGCCTTCAGAGCGAAAGGAAAGCAAATTTACATTTGAAAAGCTCTTTGAATGCCTGGAGTTCGAAAAGTCTCAGTTCCTCCGCCTTTGTTCCTCTTTCTCCGGGTTCGAAGGCCACCTGTCCAGCCTGGCACACCTGCCACTCTCACCGCGCTCGGAGCCTGCAGACGCAGCCGGCGGGCCGCGGGCTCCAGCCTGGGGAGACGAGGCTGCGCGGAAGGAAGGAGACGAGAGCGCGGCCGCTCGCAGACAGCCCTGGGGGACGCGGAGGGGCGGTGCCGGCGCGCGCGGGCGGGGTGCGCGCGCCGGCGCCGGCGCCGCGTCACCAGCGTGCGGCACGTGCCCGTGTTTACGTCCCTCGTGGAGCCGCCGACGTCAGCAGCCGAATGGCAACATTGTGGCGATGCTGAGGCTTAGAGTTTAGAAGACGAGTCCATCGGTCAGGCCGGTCCCGAGCGTTCGGCAGCAGGAGGAGCAGGGGCGGGGAGATCGGCTCGGGCGAGCAGCGGGGACGCACACATCGCCGGCCGGCCCCCGCGGGACCGCGCCTCCCCGCCAGAGCGCCGCATACGCAGCCCCGCGGCCTCGCGCGGGGGGCGGCGGGCGGCCGCGAGGCGCTGCCGCAGCGCGGGGCTTGTAAACAGATCCGGCCGCACGTGACCATGTGAACTACCTGCTCCCGGGACGCGTATTGTCCTTCCTGCGAGCGGCGCCACAAAGGAGCTCGGCGGTCCGAGCGCGGGGGGCCCGGCGAGCGAGCGGGGAGAGCCGGCCGGCGCGCTAAGATGGCTGAAGGCGCCCGGCGAGGGTGAGCGGGGGGCGCGGCGCAGCCAGCCGGGGAGTCCTCGGGCGGGCAAGGCCGGCGGCCCCACGCCGGAGCCACCATGTCGTTTGCGCTGGAGGAGACGCTCGAGTCGGACTGGGTGGCTGTGCGGCCCCATGTGTTCGACGAGCGCGAGAAGCACAAGTTCGTGTTTATTGTGGCCTGGAACGAGATCGAGGGCAAGTTTGCCATAACCTGCCACAACCGGACGGCCCAGAGGCAGAGGAGCGGCTCCCGGGAGCAGGCGGGGGCGCGAGGGGGCGCAGAGGCCGGCGGACCTGCGTCGGACGCGAGCCGCGGGCCGGGCAGCCCGGCGGGCAAGGGCCGGCCCGAGGCCATTGCCTCTGCGACTCCGGTCAGGAGCCCCGGGCCCCAGCGGAACCCGGCCTGGGCGGAGGGCGGCTCTCCGCGGAGCACGCGAAGCCTTCGGGGAGACCCGCTGCTGCGGACTCCGGGCGGCAAAGGAGGGGAGAGTTCTCTCAGAAGCCCCGTGCGGGCCAAGCCAAGCCCGGTCCGGAGGGCATCTGAAGCCAGGGATGCAGCGGGGGCTGCCGCTGCGGCAGCCCGGCCGGCACCCAGAGAGGCTCCGGTGTCCTCCGTGCGGGTAGTGAGCGCCTCCGGGGCCGTCTCCGAGGAGATCGAGGTGCTGGAAATGGTGAGGGAGGACGAGGCGCCCCTGGCGGACGCGGAGCAGCCGCCGCCCGCCGCCGAGCTGGAGTCTCCCGCCGAGGAGTGCAGCTGGGCCGGGCTCTTCTCCTTCCAGGACCTGCGCGCCGTGCACCAGCAGCTATGCTCCGTGAACTCGCAGCTGGAGCCGTGCCTGCCGGTCTTCCCAGAGGAACCCTCGGGCATGTGGACTGTGCTGTTCGGGGGCGCCCCCGAGATGACCGAGCAGGAGATCGACACCTTGTGTTACCAGCTCCAGGTCTACCTGGGCCACGGCCTGGATACCTGCGGCTGGAAGATCCTCTCACAGGTGCTCTTCACCGAGACCGACGATCCCGAGGAGTATTACGAAAGCCTCAGCGAGCTGAGGCAGAAGGGCTACGAAGAAGTGCTTCAGCGGGCTAGGAAGCGCATCCAGGAGGTAAGAGCCTAGTGTGGGGTCCAGACGCTTTCTGTTACTACCAAAGGCGGGAGCTTTCTTTAGTCTGGCGTGTGCGCAGGTGGGACGCTTGTTTTTCTAGACAAGGGGAAACGAAAAAAAAAAAAAAGAGGTTCTTGATATAGCTCTCCCTTTATTGCTTCCTGTGGCTTTCTTGACTCTCTGAAGGACCGTGGTCTTTAGATTTCTTTCCTCATTAATCAAATAGGTTGTGTTGTAGTAAGTGCGCTCTCTGTGCCGCTGAGTACTGGTAATGCGTGCTTAAAACCACTCAGAAAAAGATATCCGGTAAACATAGGCTCAATGAACCTTTCTCTGCCCCTAAAACTCTTTGCAGCAAGACCCAGCTCTTTCCCTCGTGTCATGTTTATTTATTCAGAATAGTTTGTCTTATGGAGCAAAGTTGATCTTATGTTTTTATTCTCAGTACGCAGTCTGGCAATGTACACAAATTTTAAAGTCTTTTTAAAGTGAGTGACCTGTCCAAGTGAAAAAGCGCCAGCTGACAATTGGATGCAAATGCATTTTTAGGTTTTATACACAGTTGAGGAATATCTCAAGTTTTTACAGGTGGCTCAGGTTTCACTCCTGTTTTAGGGAGAATAAGTGTCCTGGGCAGGAATGTTCACTGTCCTTTTGTTTTTACTGTAGGAGTAAAACAGTAGCTTTTCAGACTATCTAGTCCTTAAGCAAAGAATGGAAAAAACCGTCTGCATGAGTATACATACGGAGCTCTACAATATGTAAGAAGCATACAATTTGAAGTCATGCCTACTTACCAGCTTCTGCTTAAGAAACTTTACTAAAATATTTTGAAATATATGTAGTTTTCTTTGGTGGATACTACAGGTAGTTTCTCAAAGCAATTTATTTTTAGTATCAGTACAAATTGCGGTTGGAATTTGGGTGGGGAAATGTCCCTTTCTGTGGTGTTGATACATTCCTGAGATTGCATTGTCACTGACTATATATTAATACATGAATCTTGCCATTAGGTTAGGAAGCTGTAGCCCATTTTTTTTTCTTTCTGTAGAATATTAGGTATTTTTCTTTGCTAGACTTGGGTATTTAAGAAATACTAATTCTTTTTCACTTATAGTACTCTCATATAACTTCCTGAATCCAGATTTTCATTCCTTCCTGTTTTACCTTATGCTAAATGGCACTCACCATAATGTGATCTTAGAGTTCCAGGGATCCGTTTTTATTTCTCTTTGTATTACCTCACTTCTCGATTCTGTTCTACCTTAAATTTTTTTTGGAAGGAAGTGACAAATCTTAAATGATCACATATATTCTCTTCAGTGTTTTGTTAATATTGACCTGCATTTCTCTTACACTGCAAGAACAAAGTTAATGCTTCTTTCCCTTGTTGGATTTACACACGCAGATATTATACTGTTTTTTCAGTATAGTAATATACTGAAATAATAATATTAAAAAAAAGGACAACAAATATGTTGACTAAAAAGGCCTACCCGGAATCTTCTGGAAGATTTTGCTGAGAGATATTGTGCGGTATTCAGTAGGGGGAAGGTGTGGTGTGATTGATTAGTGATGTCTGCCATGGGCATGATAATGGAAGTATATAGGACACTAGGCATGTTTTTGTTTTCTTGAGCTGCCTTTTTTTTTTTTTTTTTGAGACAGTCTTACTTTGTTGCCCGGGCTAGATTGCCGTGGCGTCAGCGTAGCTCACAGCAACCTCAAACTCCTGGGCTCAAGCAATCCTGCCTCAGCCTCTCGAGTAGCTGGGACTACTAGCATGTGCCACCATGCCCGGCTAATTTTTTCTATATATTTTTAGTTGACCAATTAATTTCTTTCTATTTTTGGTAGAGATGGGGTCTCGCTCTTGCTCAGGCTGGTCTCGAAGTCCTGAACTGAAACAATCTGCCTGCCTCGGCCTCCCAAAGTGTTAGGATTACAGGTGTGAGCCACTGTGCCCGGCCTTGAGCTGCTTTTTTATTTTATTTTTTTATATTTTGAGGCAGAGTATGGCTCTGTTGCCCAGGCTAGAGTGCTGTGGCATCAGCCTAGCTCAGCAACCTCAAACTCCTGTGTTCAAGTGATCCTCCTGCCTCGGCCTCCCAGTGTGCTAGGATTACAGGCGTGAGCCACCACACCTGGCCCTTGAGCTGCTTAAATTTAACATTGTTATCATTTTTTAAAAAAAATGTTTTTTAAGATGGTCTCACTCTGTCACCCAGGCTGGAGAACAGTGGCAACATCATAGCTCACTGCAGCCTGAACTCCCGGGCTCAAGCAATCTTCTTGCTACCATGCCCGGCTATTTTTTTTTAATTAATTAATTACTTAATTTTTTTTTTTTTTTTTGTAGAAATAGAGGTCTATGTTGCCTAGGATGGTCTTGAATTCCTAGGCTGAAGGGATCCTCCTGCCCTGGCCTCCCAAGGCAGGGATTACAGGTGTGATTCACCATGCCTGGCCTAATATTGTTATCTTAGTAGTTTGTAGTAACCTTTTTTTTTAAGGTACAATCTTTATTTTGTCATGTTTGTATTATTTTATTGACTTTAGTAATTCCACCTAATTCAGTGTTGTCTTTCATTCCTAGTTCTCAAATTGACTTAGTTTGAGGAATTGGTGATAGTTTTTCAAGTTAAGTATGTCTGGTAAATCAAATACATTTTTGAGAATGTCATACTTAGAAAATTTAGTCCTTAGGTCATGTTTTTCCTTTCATCTATTTTTTTGGGGTTTTTTTCCTATGTTATTCCTTTTCCATTCCATTTAAAGATTTCAGCTTAAAGACACCTGTTTTTGTTTAAAATGATCAATAAATTGTTGAAAGGAGTTGTGGTTTTCTTTCTTTCCTTTTTATTTTTTTTTGAGACACAGTCTGCCTGGGCTAGAGTGTAGTGGAGCCATCATAGCTCACTGCAACCTCACGCTCCTGGGCTCAGCGATTGTCTTCGATTTAGCCTCGCAAGTAGCTGGGATTACAGGCAAGTGCCACTTTGCCTAGTTAATTTTTTCTATTTTTTTTTTTTTGTAGAGATGGGGTCTGGCAGGTCTGGAACTCCTGGCCTGGAGCGTTCCTCCCCCTTCAGCCTCCCAGGCTGCTAGGATTACAGGGCGTGAGCCACTGGGCCAGCCTTTTCTCTTTTAGAAATAAGACAGGCTGTGCAACTAGCTTGTAAACTTCTCGAGGTCACTGGACTTGACAATATCTTGGAATTCTCTTTGCCTGGTTCTCTAGGCCACACATCATATGAGCACTTCTAATAGTAGTGGACAAAGTACACTAGAGTGTTTTGTTTTGTTACTATTGCAAGAATTTAAAGGACTTGGAAGAAATGTCCTTTTAATATGAAGTTGTGGGTAAATGCAATTTTTATAAATTGATAAATATAAATCCCTCAAGGGACCCTGTTTTAAAAACTAGGAGAAAAAAATTCTTAAAATTGTAAATAACTACCTCAATAGGAAGTCTTTGATTAGGTTGCTGAATTCCCCATAAAAGGGGCTATTGATGGGGTTTAATGGCATACAAAGTTTTATATGTGGGCATGTGTGCATTTTTTGAGAAAAGCTTTCATCAAACTTTTAAAGGTGTTCCTCAGAGTTTAAGTTTTGCAATACCCTTATGATTTAATATGGGATCATAAGTACTCCTGTATCTTTGTGAATATATGTAATATTGAAGAATTAGTTGCATTGGGTTTTCTGCTAAAAGTTTTTGTTAATGATTTACAACTTTGATCAACTGACAAGAAATGATTATACTTTGTGAGGACTTAAAATTCATACGTTACTATATAGAAATTATTTTTAGATGATAGTTGTAAGATTATACAGGCATACCTCAGAGATACTGCAGGTCTTTGATTCTAGACCACAATAAAGCAAATATAGCAGTAAAGCAAGTCACCAGTATTTTTTTGGCTTTCTAGTACATATAAAAGTTATGCTTACCCTGTAACGTATAGTATACTACTTAGGGGGTCAATCTAAATGAAATGTGAAATTTGTTACTGGTAGGTTTTGTCTTTGGACTTTTTAATAAGGGTTTACTGTAGGAAGTACTGTTTATACAGCAGGCACTGAATTCCTGAATGAATGCAAGTGCCACCAAGACGTCTTTGAACAGTTTCATCAATAGCCTTGGTTGTTGGTCAGAGCTGAGATTTGTATTATGGTATGTGTTAATTGGTGGCTAATACTGCAGCTTACCTTTGATGACCTGGATTTTGTAAATAATGGTTTGTAAATAATGTATAAGGACAGCTACTCTTGAGATTAATTATGTGCTTTAGATAGTAAACTTAATTATGATGGTAGGCTTGATTAAAATCTAAAAATCAGTGTTCACTTTGGAATTTATGTTTATAAAAATGTGCTCAATTCTGACTTCTTTTCAGTTGAAATCACTGTTTGAGAGTAGCATGTGTTTTCAAAAGTAACCATGTTAAGTTATGCAGTAGACAGCCTGCCTAATGTTTGGAGTCAGAAATAGTACTCACTACTTTTGATGACCTGCTTAGTTATTTAACCTCTTTTAAAAAAGGAAATGGGGGAAATGTTAATACTTAAAGGATATCTTAAGATTTAAGTATGATGGTATGAAAAAGGGCCTAACATAGTGCCTGGCATTTACAAAGGCTTCCAGAAGTGTTATTTTCCTTTCTTTCTTTCTCCAGAGTTTTCCACTCAACTCCCTATTTTTGCAGGGATTGTTATCTAATACTTATTGGCACTACTTAGGCACTTCACCTTACACCTATCTCGTTTTATCCTCTGCACTATCTTTTGAGGTAAGTGGGTGTTTTATGCCTATTTTACTGAAGCAGAAGTTGAGTAACCAAACTCAGATTGAAACCTAGACTTGTCTTAATGCATACTTGTGCCTTTTCTGCCATGCCTTGTGGCCTCTTGGGTTTCTTGATCCAAAGGCCTACATTCTTTCCCTGAATATGTTAGAAGGGATGCCATTTTCCACTCTTGAGAATGGGAGAATGGTGATATTTTAAAATTCTGGTCAGTTCAGTAATGACTTTTAAATTAAGATAACTTATTTTATTTTATTTTATTTTATGTATGGAGACAGTGTCTTGCTCTGTCACCCGGGCTACAATGCCGTGGCATCAGCCTAGCTCACAGCAACCTCAAACTCCTGGGCTTAAGCAATCCTCCTGCCTCAGCCTCCCAAGTACCTGCGACTACAGGTACTATTTTTTCTATTTTTATCTGTTTTTAGTAGAGTCACTGTCTTGCTCTTGCTCCTCCTCAAGCTGATCTCAAACTCCTGAGCTCAAGCAATCCTCTCACCTCAGCCTCCCAGAGTGCTAGGATTACAGGAATGAACCACCGTGCCCACCAAGATAACTCATTTTATTTCAAATTAATTATAACAGGTAGGGCAGTCTATATTTTAGAAAAAAGAGGTTGCCTTGTGGTACAATGATTGGTTTATGTTAGGGAAGAATGCCCAATCATAGTTTTCTTTTGTATCTTAAAATGTCTCAACTAGAAACAGCTCCTCGCTTCTGAGGTTAACAGAAGGGGAAAGGAGCTGTAAGAGTAACTTTTGCTTTCCACCTGTCCACTCATTGTGATTTCTCTAATTTCTTGAAAAACTAGGATTAGTTATAAAACTCTGGAGCCTTGCTGAAACCCCAACTATATATGTTAGAGAAATAACAGTATTGTAAGAATCCTAGAATGCTGTCTTTCAGTGGGCCAGCAAGCCAAGACCCAGGACATTAGAAGCAGGCTCAGGGAAGGATATAATATGATTGCAATGGAAAGAACTATTCTGTCTGGCAATTCTTGAGGGTATTGACTGGAGGTATTGAAAGACGGGATATTACATGTCAAGGACATATGGGAGCTGCAGCCTTTTAGGACCTAGGGGATATGTCAACATTGTAACTCAATGCTTTGTCTGGTCATATTATAGTCCCATGAAAATATTACAGACTGCTCTCTTCCTGTAAAACACAGTTAAAGAAAAATGAAGCTAAGTGAATTTGTGGGATTCTTAAAGTTGTGATGAAAGACTTGAAAGGTGGAAGCCATTCAAAATAATGATTTTGATGCTAATCATTTTCTTCAGTCCTATACCCAAAGAAAACTGGTCATTTTTCATATCACTGAAAAAAGAGATAAACAAGTATAGGAAATAACATGAAAGTATGCTTATAGGTTAGTGCTTCTGTAAAGTGAAAACATGGAGGCTGGTGGCAGTATGTCAGCCTTCTTGATAATTAATTTGTGTGGTAATTTTTCTGTTTGCCATTTAATGTCGCAAGATGCCCAGTCCACAGATATTTCAGACATGAAATCCGGACATGTTTCCTCCTTGCTAAAATGAAGCCAACTGGGGCACTTTAGTAATGTGATTTACAAGTGTGTGTGTGTGTGTGTGTGTGTGTGTGTGTGTGTGTGTGTGTGTGTGTGTTTGAGAGAGAGAGAGAGAGAGAGGGAGAAGAGAAGAGAAGGGAAGGGAAAAAAAATGGGTGGAAGGATTGGTTCGTCAAACATAGCAGCTTTTATAGTTGAAATTAGCCTTATTCACTTCCCAGATCCTTTCATGTAACTTAATCAGTCTGTTACTTCCATTGCTGTTTTGTTTGACCTTTGGCAGTGAGACTTAAAAGCACAAAGTGAGCTGTCAGTTGATGGTAAAAGGTACGTGTGCTTATTTTTTGGTAATGGGAAGGTTCTTGCGGCTCTTGGCACTCTCTAAAAGGCCAGGATCTGTTCCTCTGACTCTGCCCAATTCTCTCACTTGTTGACAGGAGAAAAATTATTAAGTTCCCAGAGTAAAAGACATAGGCACTGAAGACTACCTAACAGTTCTTGGTGCTGTTTGGCTTTTAGTACCGATGGTGTTCATTTGGATTTTCAGGCTTATAGGAGATGATAGTACCAAGTAGCCTTAACACAGAGTATGTAAATTATTAAAACTGCATAGGGACAAAGAAGGATTTGTTTAGCAAAAAGCCAAAACATTTCATGAGTTTCTTAAATATGGGGAATTGCCTTTTTATGCTTGTCTTTGAATTTTAAATTATGTAAGGTTGTGATTATATAGTAGATTTTTCAGATCGTAGTGAAGGTTCTATAAAATAGGCTACAAAATAAAATTAGGCCTGATAAGTTAGACATTTCACAAAGGAGAATGGTTTTAAGGATAAATATAAGAAGTAACTTCAATGATTTAGGGTTTTATTTGTAACTTTAAAGTTTGAGGATGGTGACTAGGGTCTTAGTTTATTTAACAAATGGTAACACATTCAAGTAATGTAGGCACTGGGAGAATACAGTGATGAATGCTGTATTTCTTCAGGAAGAAATTTTAAATAAAATGGGTCACCAGTTCATTCTGCTGCTTAGAATTAGTTTAGGCAGGTGCTTTTTTCTGAAGATCCCGCTACACTATGTCTTCAGTGCTTAGTGGAAAGAAAATTCATTGGAAGGGGCTTAGGAAAGTCTTTTTTTGTTCTGATGCTAATACTAGTTTCTGGACTTTAGGCTATTACCTAGCCTTTTTGGGCCTTAGTTTTTGTGTGTGTAAAATGAGGTTATTTTAATGTCTTTTTAAAGGATCCACAGTAGTTGACAGGCATAATGTGGCGAGGGTTGGGGGACCTGAACCACTTGTTTTATGTGCTTATATTATCCAGGTTCAGGTCTCTCTGCAGTAAGATGACTGTTGAAGTCATAACCTTCTGATGTTAGTGTTTTTAGGCTTCAAGAAATCCCTAATTCATTTTTGGTGTTCAGAGAGAATTAGAATAGGGCAGTGTAGTGTTCCTTTTTATAAGTGTGTGTGTGTTTTCTTGTCACGTCATTCATTACCTGTGCTTACATTTTTTTTTCCTTTTTTCGCTTATGATTTTTAGTATTAAAACTGCTTTTCCAATCAGTTTTAAAAAAAAGTAGAGATAGGGCAATCTCAGCTGGAGTACAGTGGTTCACTGTAACCTCAAACTTTTGGCCTCCAGGTATCCTACCACCTCAGCCTCCCAGAGTGCTGGGATTACAGTGCAGGCTACAGTGCCTGGCCCCAGCCTGCCTTAACCACTGCACTATCTTCATCCCTGTAGGAGAATGAGGGTAACTGATAAACTTGGCTTGTCAAATTAAAGTATATGCTCAATATCTCAACACTGGACAAAATCAGTATAATAGTACCTAGCTGATGACTGTTTTAGAAAGACCTTGATTTGAACTCAAGTGATCCTCCCTCCTTGGTCCCCCAGAGTGCTAGGATTATAGGTGTGAGCCACCTTGCTGGGCTATGCCTTATACAGACTCATTTATAAAAACATGACTTTTCTGTAACCACAGAGAGAACAAATTTTATACTGATGTCTAAATATTCTATTATAAATTCTGTTCTACATTAAGCTGGTCAAGAGTGAGTTGGTTTAGATGTTGTGATAATTTTCTTTAAAAGTTGACAGATATATCTTAAGTGAAAGAAAAGTTTTTGTCTCTTAACATTTCCTAGTACTTCTTTGTCCTCCACAGTAAGTAGAACTAGGAAATTTGGTATATTCTAAACTGAAGCCTGAAATCTACCTTCTCCCTCCTGCTGTCACTTTTATTGTCATTTTAAATAATTAGTCCATGACATTGGATTTAATCTTGTACTTCCTCTCATAACTATATTAAATAATTATCTTCCTTATTGGCTAAATTTTTCTAGCTAGGCGAGAGAAGGGGTGGGGGGGATGGAGAACAATAAACATCCTTAACTTCTTGTTTTATTTTCAGTTTGGAAATCCTGCTTCCCCTCTTTTTTTAATATTAGGTGGTATGGATTTTGATATTGGGGTTGCTAAATGAAAATGAAAAGGTTATGACAAGTAGGATTAAAGAATCCAAGGATTAAAAGAAAAAGAGGACCAGGCACGGTGGCTCATGCCTGTAATCCCAGCACTCTGGGAAGCCAAGGCAGGAGGATCGCTTGAGATCAGGAGTTTGCGACCAGCCTGGGCAAGAGCAAGACCCCATCTCTACTAAAAAAAATAGAAAGAAATTAGCTGGACAACTAAAAATATATATAGAAAAAATCAGCCAGGCGTGGTGGTGTGTGCCTGTACTTGGGAGCTACTCGGGAGGCTGAGGCAGTAGGATCGCTTTGAGGTTGCTGTGAGCTAGGCTGGTGCCATGGCACTCTAGCCTGGGCAACAGAGCGAGACTCTGTCTCAAAAAAAAAACTTGAAGGAATTCCAAAATTGAATTTTTTATTCTCTTTATTTTGTCTACCTGTACTGCTCCCCAGTTACTGAATTGGTTTCCCTTTTCCATGGAATTTCATATTTTCTGTCTCCCTAGACTCAAAAGATTGGTATTTTTCCTTTTGGGAGGCCAAGATGGGAGGATCCCTTGAGGCCAGGAGTTCAAGACCAGCCTTGGCCACATTTCTTCGAGACCCCTGTCTCTATAAAAAAGAAATATTAGCTGAGTTTGGTGGTACATGCCTTTAGTCCCAGCTACTTGGGAGGTTAAGGCAGAATTGCTTGAACTCAAGAGTTGGAGGTTGCAGTGAGCTGTAATTGTGCCACTATGCTCTAGCCTGGGCAGTGATGGGAAACCTTGTCTCAATTCAATTAAAAAGAAAGAAAGAAAACAAAACAGCCCCTTAAGCTTTACTACCAATTTCACTCATCTGTTTATTTTTTCTAATTATACCTACTTTTCTTTATTTAAGTGCTGGCATTTCTAATCACTATTTTAATACTTTTACAAAATGTATTTTAATATTTTTCATTGCACTTTTTATGTATTTATCACTATTTGGGGTAGTTTTGGGTTGTGGTTAAAAGTCCAGATAACACTTATAATATTGTTTATGGGAAAAAACAAGTGTGCTTTTAGGATACAGTATATTTGATAATTGAGAACTGTCTATAATTGATTTCTCTGCCTTTATTTCATTAATATGATTTTCAAAGGATCCAGACTGGTATTTCTTTTCTTCTTTCTTTCTTTCTTTTTTGAGACAGAGTCTCACTGTGTTGCTTGGGCTAGAGTGCTGTGGCGTCAGCCTAGGTCACAGCAACCTCAAACTCCTGGGCTCAAGCAATCCTTCTGCCTCAGCCTCCCAAGTAGCTGGGACTACGGGCATGAGCCACCAAGCCCGGCTAATTTTTTCTATATATATTTTTAGTTGGCCAATTAATTTCTTTCTATTTATAGTAGAGACGGGGTTTCACTCTTGCTCAGGCTGGTTTCGAACTCCTGACCTTGAGTGTTCCGCCCGCCTTGGCCTCCCAGAGTGCTAGGATTACAGGCGTGAGCCACCGTACCCGGCCCAGACTGGTATTTCTTATGAAGAATATTTAGGTATTTACATATACGGATCTTTTTTTACAAGTCAGTTTATTTGAAAATATCCATTCCTTTTTGGGTGGGAAAGAGTGGAAAGTTAATGTGGTTTAGGACAATTGGGCATATTTTCAGTTTCTTTATTGTAAATGTTATGTTTTACATATTGGATTTTTTTTTTTTTTCCTGATACAGAGTCTCACTCTGTTTCCCCGGCTTGAGTGAGTGCCGTGGTGTCAGCCCTAGCTCACAGCAACCTCAAACTCCTGTGCTCAAGCGATCCTTGTGCCTCAGCCTCCCAAGTAGCTGGGACTACAGGCATGTACTACCATGTCCTACTAATTTTTTTAAGTATATTTTTAGTTGGCCAATTAATTTCTTTCTATTTTTAGTAGAGACAGGGTCTCGCTCTTGCTCAGGCTGGTTTCGAACTCCTGACCTTGAGCTATCTGCCTGCCTCAGCCTCCCAGAGTGCTAGGATTACAGGCGTGAGCCACTGCGCCCGGCTACATATTGGATTTTGTAAGTGTTCTTGTTATAGGGAAGGTCAAGGACTTAGGGATATAGTGTTACTAAATGATTAATACAGATTTTGCTTCACTTCACCCCTAAGTTGTACGTATAAATATAGGTAAGCTAGCTAACTGAACCAGTTTATTGTCACTCTGAAATGTGAAGCCATTATAGAAGAACATGTGCTAAGCTTAAGAGCCTCATTACCACAGTCTTTAACCACCTTGGAAAGTATATGTACTGTATATAGATTCTTAGTTTTTAATAAGTTGATTTTATCAGTTTCCTATGTAACATAAGTAGATTGTTTTAAAAATGTGTTTGATACCCATATATTTGTATTTGTGTCCCTAGAGTCTTAAGATACTTATCAAGTGAAATTTCATTCTCCTTCTGTTCTGTGGTCACCCCCATCCCAGAGCACTTGTCCTGCATTTCCAACTTTCCTTTGCACCTGGATGTCCTGCCTTTCCCGCTATTCAGTCCATTTACCCAGAGCACATCTTCTACCTGCCATCCCTGGCTTGGTCTGTGGCTCTATCTGGAGTAGCTGTCTTTAGTCTGAGTTTGCTATTTCCCTGGAATTGCCCCAGCCCTGTCAATTCCCAGAATTATTCAGTTCTTCCAAATCTGGTGTTTGTTGATTCCAAGAAGCCATAGATTATGACACATGATTGATTTTACAAGTTTTTCAGTGTGAGAGGAAGAAACACTGTTATATGTGCACATTGATTGGTAAGTGCATGGTGATTCAGAAATTTTTAAATAGGAATTTTAGCTTTGAACTGTGGAATCATTCATGCTTTTCTCTGTTCCTATGTTACTGCTAATACTTTCCCGTGTTGCTTCTGCACCCAGCTTAGTCCAGTCTCTTAGTCTAGAACTTGGACTGGCTGGGCGCGGTGGCTCCTGCCTGTAATCCTAGCACTCTGGGAGGCTGAGGCGGGTGGATCGCTCAAGGTCAGGAGTTCATAACCAGCCTGAGCAAGAGCGAGACCCCGTCTCTAGTAAAAATAGAAAGAAATTAATTGGCCAACTAATAATATATAGAAAAAATTAGCCGGGCATGGTGGCGCATGCCTGTAGTCCCAGCTACTCGGGAGGCTGAGGCAGAAAGATTGTTTGAGCCCAGGAGTTTGAGGTTGCTGTGAGCTAGGCTGACGCCAGAGCACTCACTCTAGTCCGGGCATCGGAGTGAGACTCTGTCTCAATAAATAAATAAATAAATAAAATAAAATAAAGTAAAATAAAATAAAATAAAACCTGAACTGGTTTTGACTCTCCTCCAGCATCTTCCTCACAGTGTAG
>CAUYRT010072169.1:0-30314 GCA_963574885.1 Lepilemur ruficaudatus
AGGCCCGGAGTTTGAGACCAGCCTGGGCAGTAGCAAGACCCTGTCTCTACAAAATATTTTTTTTTTATTTTTTTTTTTTATTGCAGCATATTATGGGGGTACAAATGTTAAGGTTACGTACATTGCCCTTGCCCCCCTCCCCACGCCAGTCAGGGCCGCCAGCCTGACCATCCCCCAGCCGGTGCACCTCGCACTCAGTATGTGTGTATATACCCATCCCCACCGCCCCCCCCCGGGCCACGGCCCGCCTTCCGCCCCGCCCCGGCGGCCCGAGGGGAGCAAGGGCAATGTACGTAAGAATAATTTTTTAAATTTTAAAAGAAAAAATAAAAGAAAAAAAAAGAAATTAGACATTTGTGTTTGTAGCATGACCAAATTGTATTGACTTTTATAGCCATACACTGTCTTGAAATCATGGAGTTTAAGCCTCTTTGTTCTTTTTCAAATTGTTCTCACTTAGCTTTAGAATCATATTGTCAATTTCCATAAAAAATTGATCTATGGATCAATTTGAAGAGAATTAACATCTTAGCAGCATTTAATCTTCCAATTCATGAACATTATATATCTCAATATATCAGTATATTCTTTATTTCCTCCAACCTATGTTTTGTATTTTTTGCTGACATGTTTTGTCCATATTGCGCTAAATTTATTTCTCAGTATATTTCATATGTTTTGATGCTATTCTAAATTATATTTTTAAGTTTCATCATTAAATTTCTCATTGCTGGTATGACAATGGCATGTGTGAATAGAAATATACAGAATATAGTGTATTGGTGTGCAGACATACAATTGAGTTTTGTATATTGACATTATATCATGAAACCTGCAACATTGACCAATTATTTCTAGTAGCTTCTTATAGATTCCTTAGGATTTTCTATGCTCATGATCATATTTGCAAAGAGTTTTACTTCTTTTTTAATATGTATAAAAATTTTTAAATTTTATTGCCTTATTGTAATGGCTAGCATTTAAATTACAAGGTTGAATAAAAATGGAAAGCTCATATTTGCATTTTTCTTTATCTTATGCAGAAACCACTCTGTTTTTCAACTTAAACTGGTTAGCTATAGGCTTTTGAGTATGTCTTTATCAATTAGCAGAAAGATATTAATCATGGAAGAATGTTGATCTTGTTAAGTACTTTTTCTACATATATGAAGATTGTTATATAATTTTTCTAATACTAGTTTCTTAGATATCTATTTTTTAACACATAGATACCTAATATATTTTGAATTCATTCTTATACATGGTAAAAGGCACAGCAGATCTAATCTTGTCTTTTTTTTCCAAATAGCTATCCAGTGGCCCCAGCACCGTCACTATAAAGCACACATTTGTGTCAATGATTTGAGTTGCTAACTTTATCATATATGTATACAAACATACATACATACATACATGTAATATATATTTTATTAAAAATAAAAGTGGTTTTTGAAAGTCAAACCAACCAACCAGTTAACAAAAGTCAGAGGGCAATGGCAACCACTTTCCTAATCTTAGCCTTATATTAAAACAATGTTAAGAATATATTATGAATGTGCTTTTGAGCTGGGGCAGGGGCTAGCACCTGCAATCCTGTATACTTGGGAGGCTGAGACAGGACGATCTCTTGAGGCCAGGAGTTTGAGGCCAGCCTAGGAAAAACAGAGAGACCCCCATCTCTGAATTATTTTTTTAAATAGATGGGCATGATGACACATGCCAGTAGTCCCATCTAATCAGGGAGCAAAAGGCAGGGGAATCCCTTGAGGTCGATAGTTTAAGGCCGCAGTGAGCTATAATCATGCCACTGCACTCCAACCTGAGTGAGAGAGCAAGACTCCATCTCTAAGAAAAGTGGCTATAGACATTTTTTTACTATAGACATTTTTTTTCAAATGCTTCACTGTTTGTAATCTGAAAACATGATGTATGTTTGTTCATTTTCAATCAGTATTTTCTCTTACTTACATGATATCATTATTTAGAGCAACAGCAGCTGGTCTTACTGTGTTCACCTGTGCTAAAATTCTGAACATATGGCAATTTGAACTGCAAGATTTATTTTCTGTACTGGAGCACAATGCACATAAATGGACCTTTTAGAGAATAATAGAGCATAACACTCTCACTTCATTAGCTTCAGTGGGATTAAATTGTTTTTACCAACTAAAATTAGGGATTAAGGCCATATCTTTACATGCAAACTTAAGTGAAGGAATTAAGCAAACATCTGGATAATTCAAATAAAAAGGAATTTTGCTTTAAGCAAATGAGTATTCTGAGAGGCCTTCTTGGAAAAATCTACAGGTAACTGCCTTAATTTTCTATTAAATTAGCACTTGCAACCACAAATTAGTAGAATACGTTGTGCAGGTTTTAAATTTTATATGTTAACTCTTTAGTGCTGCTTTATATATTTTGTTTTTATTATTGTTGGAATTGTTGCTTGTGTTTATACTAATTAAAAGAAACTGAATTTACTAAAATATATTTAGGGAAAGAAAATATTCAAAAGGACTTATGCATAATATAAATTAAAAATACTGTGTCATTTTCGAGCACTTATATCAGCCCAGGTTGGCAAGTAAAATTTCAAAATCTCATCAGCTTTGGGAACATATAACTAAGGTGGGTGAGCTAAAAGCTACACACAAAGTAATTTTTAATTATCATAAAGTAATAAGTAATTAAATACTTTATATATGAGACACACTAAGTGACCAATATATGATTTTGATGGAATTAATACAATAAATTAAATATAAATTTATGTTTTGGCTTATAAATATGTCATATAAATTTAGAGGTTGGTATATATTGGAGGAAGCCAGGCTTTAGAAGGTCAAAATTGGAACAGATTTATAAGAATGTAAAAACTGTATTATTCATCTCAATTGTGTTATTACTTTAGGAATACAGTAATCATTCTTCTAAGAAGGCTTCGCTGACCCTTTGAAAGTAAAATACGCTCATATATTTTCTTCAAATACAATATATTCTACTTTGCTAAAATTACATTTGTGTGTGGCTAAATTGTTCTTGCTGTTTTTATTATGGTTAGATATGCTCTTCCATCACTCTCATTTTACAGTAATCAAAGATGTGTGTTATTTTACCATGTGTTATGTTTAGAGCAAAGAATAGATAAAAGGAAAATATATTTCACTGGGTCTGAGAAGCTTACCTACATAAGAAATCAGTGTTTTTCTTATAATGAACTAATGTGAGCTTAACTGACAGTCATTGGAAGTAATATGTAGAAAAAAAAATCATAGCTGAAAGTGTACTTTTGCCAGCTATTAGAGAGGTTGAAACCGTTGTCAAGAAGGTCCCAATTGCCACTGTTGAATCAAAAGGTAAAAGTGAATTTTTACAGCATCACAATTCTGCCTGATTAGAGGTAACGAAGTTGAATGCATAGAGAAACAAGCTGATAATCTGATTTAACCTGATTATCTACTTCATTTGAAGTAGATATCAATATGTGCATTGGTTTTGAGATGTAAAAAAAGAATGGTTTAAGCTTATGTATTTGTTATCTAGTGCTACATAAAAAATTACCCCCCAAATTAAGTGGTTAAAACAATACACATCTCTAATCACGGTTCTCTGGAACGAGAATTCCACACAACTTAGCTAGGTGGTTCTTGCACAGATTATTCTCTCCTGAGGTTGTAGTGAATTTATCAGTCCAGACTACAGTCATGTGAAGGCTTGAATGGGGATTCACTTCCAAGATGGCTCACTACCATGGCTGGCGAGCTGATGCTGGCTGTTGTCAAGGCACATTAGTTACTGCCATGTGGATCTGCCTGCTGGCTGCTTAAATGTTTTCACAATATTACAAGTGTCTTCTTCTAGAACCAGTGATCCATGAAAGAGTAGGGGCAGGAAGACAATGGCTATTTTGGCTCTGCTTCAGAAAACACTCCTTCATTTCTTCAGTAGTTACACAGATCGCCAGTGTGGGTGGGAACTACACAATATTGTCAATACTAAGAGAAAAGAATCAATGGGGTATCTTAGAAGTTGCCTACCACAGGTTGCATTTTTAGGAAATTGATATTGTTTAAAATTTCTGTATTCTTTATTTAAAAATGTTTAAAAAGCCCAAAATAATAATTAATCTTTTGTCATTATTTTTAATTAAAAGTAGATAATCACTGAGTAAAGGTTTAATAATATGGTATAGGTTGAACTTGGCTAATCTGAAAATTTGAAATCTGTTTTTTTTTTTAATTTCAGCATATAATGGGCGTACAAATGTTAAGGTTACATATATTGCCCTTTGGGGCGTGGGCGGGGGGGGGGGGGGGGGGTCCGGGGGGGGGGGCCGGGGGGGGGGGCGGGGGGGGGGGGTATACAAATAAATAATGAGTGCGATGGGCACCGTGTGGGGGATGGTCAGGCTTGCGGCGCTGACTGGAGGGGGGAAGGGGGGCAAGGGCAATGTACGTAACCTTAACATTTGTACCCCCATAATATGCTGAAATAAATAAATAAAAATAAAATGTATTGCTGAGCACTTCCTATGTGTTATAGGTGCTTGAAACACATCAGTGAACCAAAGAAAGATCCCTGCCCTCTTGGAGGTCTCATTCCAGTGTAGAAGACACACGGCAAACAAGAACCAGAACCATCAGGGAAAGTGCACAGTGTGTCAGATGATGGCTTGTGCCACGGAAGATGACGTGGAATCACACACTGGGGGAGGGCGGTACCCTGCCCTCACTGAAAGGAAAAATGATGCTTAAATTAGCTTAAGAAAAGCAAAAGGAGTCATTTATAAAAGATGCTTGGGTAACTCAAAATTTGAGAAAAAGCTAAACGGCCAGGCCTGGGCAAGGGAGAAGCCGACTGCAAGCTGCAGGATTCCTCTTGCATTTCGTCTCAGTACTTATGTCTTGGATTCAGCAACTAAGGGCCCACACAAACTTTCTCCAGGTGGCCAGGAACATGGCCACAGACGGTTCTAGAGTCACAACAAATAGTTTCACAGCCCAAGAATGGAAAAATACACTCTTCTTCACCAGCTCAAATCAGAAAATTCCCAGAGAAAGAGTCTGGGCCAGGTCTGGGCACACTCCCACCATGGAGATCACCACGGTGGCTACAGCCCTACAGTGGGCACAGTTGGTCCCACACCAGCCAGTGGTCAGGGCAAAAGCCCTGCGGCAGGAGATGAAGGCAAGAGCATACTGAGCAGCCCAGTCCAGCTACAGCCCCACAGAAACTAAGTCCTGATGTCCATATCTCAGAGTCGTTACCCCATTCAAGTGAACTTGGGGAGTCTACGCTGGTGTGATGGATCTGAGGGTTCAATCTGGGAAGTGAGCATAACAGGAGGAGTCTACAGGTGGTGTTGGGCCTGAGGTAGATAGCCACTAACTGCTTGTAGGCAGACACTGACAAGAACATCCAGAGGCCTAGGAAGAATGTGGCATGGATTTGGAAGACTTTCAGAGACTCACAGGGCTCAGGCCAATGAAAAATTGGAAAGCAAAGCCAGAATTGAGGCAGGAAGCCACATGTAAAGCTAGGTAAATGCTGCACTCCAGGTAGCCAAGGCCTAAGAGAAGCTAGACACTATTTCCCAGCAAGCACCGAGCAGCCCAGACCTCCTTCTACAATGGGTGGGACAGAGATAGCAGCTGAGGGGCACTGGGAGAGGCAGGCATTTGATACCAGGAATTTTAAACCAAGGAGGTGAAAGATCTGTACACTGAAAACCATAAAACACTGATGAAAGAAATCTGACACAAATAAATGGAAAGCTATCCCATGGTCATGGATTGAAGAATTAATATTGATAAAATGTCTATACTACTCAAAGTCATCTACAGATTCAATGTAATCTCTACAAAAATTCCAATGGCATTTGTTTTTCAAAGAAATAGAAAAAAAAACCCTAAAATTCATATGGAACCACTGAAGACCCCAAATAGGCAAAGCAATCTTTTTTTCTTAAGAATTGGCACTTCAGGGCCGGGCACAGTGGCTCATGCCTGTAATCCTAGCACTCTGGGAGGCCGAGGTGGGCAGATCGCTCAAAGGTCAGGAGTTCGAAACCAGCCTAAGCAAGAGCAAGACCCCATCTCTACTAAAAATACCAAGAAATTAATTGGCCAACTAAAAATATATAGAAAAAAATTAGCCAAGCATGGTGGCACATGCCTGTAGTCCCAGCTACTTGGGAGGCTGAGGCAGGAGGATCACTTGAGCCCAGGAGTTTGAGGTTGCTGTGAACTAGGATGATGCTACGGCACTCTAGTCTGGGCAACAAAGTGAGACTCTGTCTCAAAAAAACAAAAAAAAAAACAGAAAAAAAAAAAAAAAAGAATTTGCACTTCTAACAAGCCAAAGCAATCTTGAGCAAGAAGAATAAAGCAGAAGGCATCGTACTTCCTGATTTCAAATTATATGATAATCTAATAGCATAATAATGAAAACAGTATGGTGCTGACAGAAATACAGACATACAGATCAATGGAATAAAACAGAGAGCCCACAAACAAACCCTCACATATATGGTTAACTAATTTTTGACAAGGATGCTAGGAATACACAACAGGGAAAGGCAAGGCTCTTTAACAAATGGTGCTGGGAAAACTGGATATCCACATGCAACAGAATGAAATCGGGCCCTTATCTCATATCGTACCAGAAAAATTAGCTCTGTGTGGTGGTATGTGCCTACGAGCAATAAGAGTTCTGTCTTTGTTTATCCAGAAAGGTATTTTGCCCTTCATCTTTGAAGAATACCTTTGCTGGACACAGAATTCTTGTCTTTCGGGAACCCTGAGCGTGACTTGCCTCTGCATTATGACCACTGTTTTTGAATAGAAGTGGGATGCTAAGCTTACTGTGCTTCTCTTATACATGTTTTTTTCTTGCTGATTTAAAGATTTTCTCTTTGTCTTAAGTTTTCAACAATTTGACTACAGTAGTCTAGATGTAGCTCTCTTTGTGTTTATCCTACTTGAAGTACACTGAGCTTCTTGGATGTACACACTGTTTTTCAACAAACTTAGGAAGTTTTTAGACATTTCTTCGAATAATGTTTTATGCCCCCCTCTATTTTATATCCCCTTCAGGGACTGCAGTGCATACACTGGTATGCTTGACAATGTCCCATGGGTCTCTAAGCTTGCATCGTTTTTCTTCAATCTTTTTTCTTTCTGTACTTCAGACCAGATCTCTATTGATCCAGATCTAAATTTGCTGATAGTTTCTACTACTATCTCAAATCTGCTGTTGAACCTGACTAGCAAAATCCATTAATTTCTGTTTTTTATTATTTCCTCCTACTTTCTTTTGGTTGTTTCAATTTCTACAATCCTTAAACTGTTTAGCTCACTAATTTTCTGCTTTATTCTTTTATTATATAAGCATTTAAATTAATAAACTTTCCACTAACTACTGATTTAGTTGCATTTCATCAATTTTGATATGTAACATTTTTATTATTTAGTCTAAAATATTTTGACTTCTATTATGATTTCTTCTTTTACTCATGAGCTACTTAATTTCTACACACAGTATTTTTACTAAATCTCTTTTCATTACTAATTTCCAGCTTCACTGTGTTGTGGCTAAAGAAGATATTCCACATGGTTCTGGTCATCTGAAATCTGTTGGGACTTGCCTTATAGCCCAGAAATGATCACTTTTTATAAATGATCCATGTGTGACTGAAACAAATATACATTCTCCAGTTGGATGCAGCCCTATGTATCCAATCAAGCAAGGTGGCTGTGTTTTTCAAATCATTCATCTACTTACTGATTCTTTAGTCTTTTTGATATATCAATTTTGACTGAGGTAAAATATCCATGACTATTGGGGATTTGTGAACAATTTCTTATACTTTCTTCAGTTTTTCTTATTTGAGACTATGTTAGGAGGTGCATATATAGTAGTAAGTTCAGGATTTTTATATCTTTCTGGTGAATTGTTGAGACTCTACCTAGTATATTTTTCCATTTATTCTCAAGCTTTGTTCTCACCTTGTTTTAGATGGACTCTTATGAACAATATACAGTTGGATTGTTGTTTTAAATCCAGTCTGACAATACTGTCTTTAACTGGGTCACTCAGTCCATTTACATTTACCATAACTGCATGTATATTTGGATTTGTTACTTTCATCTTGTATTTTTATTTTGTTCCTTTTTTTCTCTCTTTTCTTGTCATGCTCTGAATTATTTTCCACATTCCATTTTACTCTATACTAATGGTACAGGAATAGGCTCTCTTCTATCTTCTTCACGGCACCCTATAAATTTTAACCTACATACTTACAAAATCCTAAAATCAAATATTACTTTTATTCTCCTCCTGAATAGGACTAGAACTTCATAATGCTAGAGCTCTGACCGCACTCCTCCCCAACAAGGTGTACTCTGCTCTTGGTGTCTTAAGTCTATCATTTCTTGGTTCTGTTGTGTTTTATACAGTCAACATTTAGATTTATGCATATATTTGCCACTCTCTTTGCTCATTCTTACTTGTATCTCATCTCTTCCATCTGAGATCACACTCCAGAAGTATACCCTTTAGAAATGCTGATTGGGAAGCTCTATTGATGACAGACTCTTGGTTTTTGTTTGTCTGCAAATGCCTTTATTTCACCCTTGTTCTTGAAAGATATTTAGGGGAGATACAAATTCAGGTTGACAGTTCTTTTCTGTCAGCATTAAGACATTTATTGCTGCTGTTAAGGGGGCAACTATCAGTCCAAGTGTCATTTCTTTGAAGAGACAGATCTTTTGTCTGCCTACCTGTATTAATATCTTTACTGTTCTGTAGTTTCCATTACAGTTTCCATTGTCTAAGTTTTTATTTATCCTGCTTACAATTAGGTGGACTTCTCAAATTAAAGATTGGGTCTTTCATCAGTTAATTCTCAGTCATTATCTCTTCAAATGCTGCTTCTGTCTCATTCACTCTCTCCTCTCTTCCCAGAGCTCTGATTAGTCAAATGTGAAATTCCTTGTCTCTCCTCCATGTTTCTTACCTACTGACATTTCCCATCTCTGTCTCTGTGATTCATTCTAAGTAATTTCTTCAGATCTATCGACTTCATTGTATCTTCAACTATGTATAATCTGCTACTAAAACTGTCTAATAAACTTATAATTGCAATTATGATGTTCATTTCCAGAAATATTTGATCCTTTATCATCTACCTAGTCATTTTTATAATTTCTTACTCTTTTGCTCACATATTAATCCCTTCTTTTATTTCTATAAGTATATTAAACATACTAATTTTATATTGGTCTGATAATTCTTATATCTGAAACCTTCTGTAGGTCTGATGATACAAACTTGTTATTTCTGTTGCCTTTCACTAATAAATGTTTCCCTAAGCTTTTTGTGATTTTTAAGATGCGAGCTCGAATCTTGGAACTCTGTCCATAAGAATTCTTTAAGAACTTGGTTGAAATCGAAGAATCCTATAGAAAGGATTTGCATTTTTCTCTAAATAGGGATTGTATCATTCAGGGTTCTCCAGAGAAACAGAACCAACCGTATGTAAGGGTGGATGAATGAATAGATAGATCAGTACAGAGATAAAGAGAATTATTATAAGGAATTGGTTCACACCATTATAGAGCTGAGAAGTCCCAAGATCTGCAGCGAGCAAGCTGGAGACCCAGGAGAGCCAATGTGCAGTTCCAGTCAGAAAGCCAGCAGGCTCGAGACCCAAGAAGAGCTCATATTCAGTTTGAGTCTAAAGGCAGGAAGAGATCCACGTCCCACCCAATTCAAGCAGTGAAGGAGTTCCCTTTTACTTGACCTTTTTGTTCTATAATGATACATAGAACAATGCCCTCCATACTAGGGAGGGCATTCTGCTTACTCAGTCTACTGATTGAAATATTAATATCATCCAGAAACTCCCTCACAGAAAGAAACACCCTGAATAATGTTTGACCAAATGTCTAGGCACTTTGTGGACCAGTCAAGTTGACATATAAAATTAACCATCATAAGGGCCACCAGGTGGTCTGAATTAAAGCTCCAAGTCTGCAATGGAAACCAGCCTATTAATTCTCAGAAGAGATTTTTCCTATGTTCAACACCAAAGGTCAAAACAGAAAATTTTCCTAAAGACGCCAAGGATTGGGGGAGTACCTTTAGCTTATCCTTACACTATTTATAAATATCATTAGATGTTCACTTCCAGGCTACTCACCTGGGCAGGGGCACAGGGTTTGGGGGGGGACCAGGGCTTTGTCTACTGTCCCCCCCCACTCTGTGAGCCATGAAAATTAAAGGTCAAGTTTGAAAAATGCCCTCAAAGCAAGAACCTCAGTTCTCTGTTGAACTATCTGTCTCCCCACTTTTGTGCTCTGGGTACAATTAACCTTTTTTCTAGCTCAAAGGAGCACTGTCAAAAATGTTTTTTTGCATCTCACCCAGCACTCAAAATTTTTTTTTTTTTTTTTTAGAGACAGGGTCTCACTCTGTCACCCAGACTAGAGTGCAGTGGCATCATCATAGCTCACTGCAGCGTCAAACTCCTGGGCTCAAGCAATCCTCCTGCCTCAGCCTCCAGAGTAGCTGGGACTACTGGCACCCACCACTGTGCCCAGCTAATTTTTCTATTTTTTGTAGTGACAAGGTCAGTCTTGCTATATTGTCCAAGCTAGTCTCAAACTCCCGGCCTCAAGCAATTCTCCTACCTCGGCCTTCAAAAGCGCTGGGTTTATAGGCATGAGCCACTATACCAGGCTTCACCCAGCACTTTGGTCAGTAAGAAGAGTTGGTCAGGGATCTATTGCACCATATCCCTGGCTCCCAATCCACGGCCTAGAAGGATGGACCACAGGGTGACCTGTAGGAAGCTCTCAACCCAAGACAATGGTGGCTCAAAACTGGGTGGTAATGGTAGATGGCAATCAGATTCTGGATATGTTTTGAAGCAGAGCCATCAGGATTTCCTAAAAGACTAGATGTGAGTTTAAGGACAAAAAGGAGTCAAGAATCACTCAAAGGTTTTTAAAAGCCTGAGAAACTAGAAAAATACAGTTGTGATCAATTGAGATTAGAAATCTATGGGAAGAGACTGGTGTGGGGGACAATTAGGGGTTCAGTCTGAACACAATGAATGTCAATGTCTACCAGATGTCCATGTGGAGATGTCAAGTAGACAGTTGGATCTTTGAATGTAGAGCTTGGGAGAGAGGTCTGGACTTAAGGCACAAATCTGCTGGCACTGATCAATGTTTCCTGTTACTCAGACAAGCCAAACAAATGTAAGATGGGGAGCAAATGCCTATCTGTCCAGTCAGCATGTAAACATGGCAAGAAGGGCAGCATGACTGTGCCACATGTGATCATGATACCAGTTTGTACTAACAGTCATATAACACACGGTCACCATCCCGATGCACTCTGTCCTCATCAGCTATTTGCTAGAGTTCTATGCCAGTTCTGTGGCATAAGAGGAATGTGAACAATGTGCACAAAGCCTGGGAAAAAGCCAGCCATATAGTTAAATAAAAGAAGAAAAATGAAATCCAGCAAAGGTTAAAGGAAGTAAGATGATTTAGTCAGGGATGATTAATTGCAACTGATCCCACACTCTGGATGAGAGAAGTCTGGATTCCTGAGCTTTCATTGCAGCATGAGATACTTAGGTTAGAAATAAAAAGGAAAAGTATCTATTTAACATCTACTATATTAGGTACTGGCCCAGATGTTACTGCATTTTAATACACATTAAGATCCTTGAAGTAGAATTTTACAGATCAGAAAAGCAAGATTCTTAAAGGTTAGGTAAGTTCACAAGAAGGAAAGCTGCAATTGAAATCTTTTTTTTTTTTTTTATTTCAGGGTATTATGAGGGTACAAACAATTTGGTTACATTTTACATCATTGCCTCTCCAGTGGGGATTAGAGGCATGCCCTTCCCTTCCACAATGCTCACAGTGTCCTTTAGTTGTGAATTTACCTCCCCCAAGCCCCCATTCCTGGAGAATATTACTACCACGTGAGCACTGTAGTGTTCATCAGTCAGTACCAATTTGATGGCGAGTACAAGTGGAGCCTATGAGTCTAGTGGGTCCAAAGCAAAGCCCATGTTCTTTAAAATAACTAAGTCTATATATGATATGTGACAAAAAATGCAAGCATTTTGAAAAAAGCTGCCTTTTTTTCAAAATACTTCTTCAAAGTTAGCAAAAGTCATGAATGAGCAGGATGATATATGCAAATTATTTGAAGAATATGCAGCTGTTATAGGCCTATTAATTGGAGAATACAATGAAATGTTCACTGACTTTGAGAATCATGAGATCACACTCAAATTAGCATTTCAGCCTCACCTAGTTGATATCAACAAGGCACCTAAAGAACTTCAGATGTAATTGATTGAGCTCTCAGTAGATGACAATTTCAAGTCATTGTTTGATGCTAAGAAAGATCCAATTGAAATACGGAAAAATGCACTGGAATACTCAAACCTTCAGCAACATGCCCGAAAAATACTTTCTTGCCTTTTCAACCACTTATTGCTGCAAATCTACGTTCTCCTACCTAACCCAAATCAAGATGCCCTTAAGGTCACAAATGACTGATACCCATCTAGAGGATCAACTGAAACTACAGACCTCCATGCTGCAACCAAATATTCAAATGCTTTCCAAAAAAGCAGACACAACAAAGTCATTAAAAGATTAGTTAAATTTAAAATTGACAAATAGTTTTCATTTTTTCAAATTAAGTACATAGTAGTTAGGTTTTCAGAAAATAATATACATTTTTAAGTATATATAATTGAAATTTCTTGAATGTGGCCTTATTTGATTACAGCTAAATTAATGCAGCCTTCCAACATGAAAAGGTACCCCACCCCTGGCCTGGGTTCTAATCCTGCCATTTATGACTGGGTCAACTTGGGCAAGTTACTCAACCTCTCTGTGCCTCAATTTCCTCATCTCTAAAATGGTGATAATGCCTGACAAAGACAAGATAAAATAAAATAAAATAGGGATAATAAGAGCTCCCTCACAGAATTCTCCTGAAGTCTGAATGAGTTAGCCAAGGGTCTGGCACATGGTACATCATTATCGGGATCAGCTGGAGGGTTAACTCAAAACCAACATGATGGAATTTAATGAGGACAAATGGAAAAGCTGACATTCAGGTTCCAACAAAGAAATTATACAAGTTCAGGGTCAGGGAGAGCTGGCTGCGCGTCCATCCATTCACCTGTTCATGAGAAACAGCCGGAGGTGTCCGGTTGATTGCCAGCGGAACTGCAGCCAACTTTGTTGTTGTGATCTTCAGTGGTATTCAACAGGGTATAACATCCAAAACCGAGGAGGTGACAACCCCATTGTGTTCTGAGCTGAGACCAGAGTGGTAGAGAGCATCCTTTGTTGGTGGCAGTGTAAAATGGTACAACTGCTTTGTAAAGACGTCAAGTAGTTTCTTATATAACTAAACATATACCTACCCTATGACCCAGCAATTCCACTTGTAAGTACCCAAGAAAAATGAAAACATGTTCACACAGACTTGTACCAGAATGTTCATAGCAGCTTTATTTACAATAGCCCCAAACCAGAAACAAACAGCCCGGGTGTTCATCAAGAGGCTATTACACATCTATTCGATGGAATTCTACTCAGCAGTAAGGAGCAAACTATTGATATACACAATAACAGGAGGACTCTCCAAAACAGCATGCTGAATGAAATGAGCCAGATACGAAAGAGTAAATACTGTACGATTCCATCTTTATGACATTCTACAACAGCCAAAACTAAAGTATGGTGGAAAGAAATCAGAACAGCGGGGGCAACTAGGAAACTTTCTGGATTGATGGAAATATCCACATCTTGATAGAGGTTGGGGCATATAGGCATATGCGTTTGTCAAAATGCAACAAACTTATACTTAAGATTTGTGCATTTCATTGTATATAAATTTTGCCTCGAAAAAACAAAGAATCATATGCAAGCAGTGAACTCTAGTTAATGATGCGCATGTTGAAGTGTTTGGGGGCGAAGTGTATTGATGTCTGTAATTTGCTTTGATAAGCATCCAAAAAGAAGATGACCTGATGGCTGGAGGGGTGCATAGATGCAGCAAATATAGGACAAATGCAAACTACAAGATCTGGGTGGTGGCTGTATGGGTGTTCACTGCAAAATTTGTTGCACCTTTTTTATGTTTGAAATTTTAACAATAAAATGTGGGGGGAAGAAGGCGACTGACAGTTAAGGTATGAGGAAACAGGCACTTGCACACAGCTGTTAGCTGTTCAGAGCAAAAAGCCGTACCACCTTTTGGGAAGCAATTTGTCAACATGTACCAAAAGCTTTAAAAATATTTCTGCTCTTCAAGCCAGCAATTCCATTGCCAGGAATTTATCCTAAGGAAATAACGATGGATGTGGGCAAAGAGGTAGCTACAAGGATGTTCACTGAAACATTGACTATAATGGCAAAAAGCTGTGACTGTCCACTTAAATGTCCCAAAATAGGACATTAGTTAAAGAAATTGTGGTGTCTTCGTACAGCCATTAAGACAGTACATCACAAATATTTGCTGAAATGGAAAGACATTATCCATACAGTTGAGAAGGAAAAGCAAATCTCTGGGGTCACCCATCTCTTGACTAGAGACCCCATCCTATGACACAGGATGCTCAGTGCACCACCCCCTGTCCGAAGCCCTGGAGTTTGGGGGGGCCTTTAATTTCTCTTTATCATGACTAGCTCTTTTCCTATTTCCATGAAATTCTTTCTCCTTTCCCATTGGCCTTGCACGCACTGGCCCGGTTCCCCTGTATTGTCCCTTAGGAACTTTGGCAACCAACCTGATGCCTTCGCCACATCTCAAGTGCCACCAGTTAGACACACAACTTGCCTGACATCTGGGGTAAAGGGAGTGTTTGTGGCGGAACTGGACCTTGCGTGGGGCTTTCCCAGGGAGGTCAGGACTGCAGCCTTCACTCCCCCCATTCTGAAGGGGCCCTGCCCATGGGAACCTGGGTTTACCCTGCTCCCAGGGGCTGGGAGGAGGGAGGCGGTGAAGGGAGAGAGGGAATGGTTGTTGGGAGCCCACAAGGAGGGCCGTGCTCCAGAAAATGCTCCCCATGCCTCTAGCATGGGCCCTCAGAAACAAAATTCTTCTTTCTTTAATATCAGAATATATTCCGTTCTCGTTGTCCCAATCCTCAGTCTTTCAGAGCACACCTGTCTTACAACCAAATGACCCTTCAAGTTACCAAGTTAGAGACAAATTGCCTTTCTCCCCTAACAGTCCTACCACCAGCTTTGAAATAACCTAGCTTTGGTGTCTGGCTTTATTAATACACACATTGGTGTCAGTTTGGGAGAAGACGCTCCAAGGAGCCAAAGGGGGTTATCTTTGCATGGTGGGATTAGGGATATTTTTCCTTGTATGTATTTTCTACTTACCTTATAACAAACGTATTTTCTTGTGTATTGAGAAAAATAGTCACCATGGAAGGGGCCATTCCAGCTAGAGTATACCTAGTGGGAAGCTGCTCAGGAGATGAAGGGCTAGAAAGGTTGTTTATGGGGAACAGGGACCATTTAAGCTGGAGAGAAGGCTGGCATGGAGGTCAGGGGACACAGACCTCTCTGTAGCCATCT
This sequence comes from Lepilemur ruficaudatus, assembly GCA_963574885.1. NCBI lineage: Eukaryota > Metazoa > Chordata > Mammalia > Primates > Lepilemuridae > Lepilemur > Lepilemur ruficaudatus. Next base: position 15,639 of record CAUYRT010072169.1, read on the forward strand.
GGGCCTGCATGCAGCAGATGGAGCCGTTTGCTCTGTGCTCCACAGAGTGAGCTAGTTCCAACAGTCGGACAGCACAAGAAGGCCAGTTGGGTCTCACTAGAAGAAACTGTCCTACAATGGAACAGCCTGCCTTTTAAGGCAGTGAGCTCCCCATCACATAAGGTGTGCAACCAAGATCGGCCACTGTCAGGAGGGATAGATAGGGGATTTCTAGGCTGGCCAAGAGAGTGGACTGAGGGTCTATGAAATTCCTTAAAGAAGCTCAAGTGAGTTTTTAGCCTCCCTGATCAGACAGAAAGTGTCAAGGGAGCCCTGAGGCCATTTCTGACATTGGCAGCAGACGGGATGGTCAGGGAAGACTTCCAGGAGGAGGCGGTGAGATGATTGACCTTATGGACCCTCAATTTCCAACCTGTGAGTATATATCTTACTGGCTCCTTTTTTGGGGTCATCTGGCACTTTCTGGACAAAAAACAAACAAAGCCTCATCCCCTGCCTCGCTGCATGATCCTAGATGACTCCCTGTTCCTCTCTGGGCCTCAGTCTGCCTCCTTGTTCAGTAGTCTCAGCTAAAACCATCTATGTTTTTTCCTTCAGAGACGGCCAAACTGTCACAGCCATGCACTTGAGGGAGGGAAGGTACTGGGCGTTTTAGGGGGACCCTGGTTACACCCCATCTTAGTCCTTGGGACTTGGGCCTGATGCTCAGAGGAGATTCAGCAGAGGTGGCAGGGGCCCCAGAGGCAGGCCAGGGGCTCAGCCAGGCTCCCTAGACACCCCCAGCCCTCAGCCGCAGAAGGGCAGGAAGGAGTGAGATGTTATCACGCTAGTGTTGTTACCATGGTGATGGGGCCAGCTCTCCCAGGGCCCCTGAACTCCTCCTCCCCAGGGGACTCAGGGAGGGCTCTCAAGTCCCAGCCTCCCTCCCCAGGCTGTCCTGGCACTGCCCAAAGTGGAGGGCGGCGTTGGGGGTTGTTCTCCGATGAGGCAGAGAGTGGGGAGGGCAAGGTGAGGCCAGGGGACAGAGGAACAAACTGGCACGTCCCCGCGGAAGAGCTCATTTAGGGTGGGGCGGTGGGTAGAGCGGGAGGAGAGGTCAGGCCTGCCTGGTCTGCATTCCCCCGCTGAGCGACCTTGGGCAAGTGGCTCTCCTTCTCTGTGCCCATGAGGATGAAATGAGAGCCGCTGGGGTGGCGGTGAGCTCATAACTGCATTTCCCTTTCACACGCACAGCCAGTTGGAGGCAGAAACTCACCCGAACAGCAGAGCCCGGCGGACGCGCGGCCCCACCCCTCCCGCCGCTCGGCGCTCGCCACCTCTCCCTCTGCGCCTCCTGCTCTCCGCGGCTGGGCGTCCCCGCCTGCCCCCGCGCGGCCTTCGCGGGCACTGCAGCCCCCCCTGCCTGCGGCCCCCGCGGCCCCGGCGGCCTTGCACAGGTGGGGCGTGGAGTCACCTCCTGGCCTCAGTCTGGCAAGCGCTTGTCTCCAGACCTTCCACGTCTTGGTCGTCATCCTCAGAGTCTAGCCTCAGCCTCTAGGTATGGGCTCCCGATCCTTCTTGCTGGTCCCGGGCTGGTGGTAGGAGCGCGGGAGCAGCACAGGCTGGGGCGTCCAGGGGCACTGCAGGCAGGAGGGGGAGGGCACAGAACGCTCTTGAGAGAGATCACATGATCCGGGCTGCTGTGTCTGGTGTCCAGACACACACTGCACGCCCCCGTTGCACACACCCACAAGCACCACCGCCCTGGGCCCACACAGCGGACATCGCAGCCCAATCAGCCGCTGTCCATCTCTGTCCCCTGCGGTTCTTACTACAAAATTGCAAATACAAACACCTTTCCATGGCCCAAAGCCCTGCATCACCCAGCCCTGTCTACCTGTCAAGCCACATCTTCCTCCACCACCCCTTTGCCCATTATTCACTGTTTTTCCAACAAAATTATTCAGCGCTCGCTCCCACTTCAGATCCTGTGCGCTTACTGTTCCGTCTCCCTGACGTGTCCTCCTCCAGACCCTCCACTGGCTGCCTCCTCCTTCCTTTCTTTTAGGCCCCAATGCAAATGCCACCTCTTCAAAGAGTCCCTAGAGACCACTGAAGCTCCCCACCCTCCATTCTCACATGCGTCTCCTTCCAGATGTGTATCCTAATCGTTAGGGAGATGCAGACCAGTGAGATGCCACCTCACTCCATTAGGATGGCTACTACCAAAATAAAAAACAAAAATAATAATAAATGTTGGCCAGGATGTGGAGAAATTGAAACCCTTGTGCAGCCACTATGGAAAATAGTATGGTGGTTCCTCAAAAAATTAAAAATATAATAGAATGATTACATAATCCACCAATTCCTCATCTGAGCATATTCCCAAAAGAACTGAAACAGGGACTCAGTGAGGTATTTGTACCCTCACATTCATAGCAGCATCCTGACAATAGCCAAGAGACAGAAGCAACCTGAGGGCAGGGACAGATGAATGGCTAAGCCACATGTGGTCTATCCCATAAAGGAATATTATTCAGCCTTAAACAGGAAGGCAGTTCTGATGCATACAACAACATGGGTGAACCTTAAAAACATTATGCGAAGTGAAACAAGCCAGTCACAGAAGCACAAATACTGTATGATCCCACTTGTATGAAGTATCTAGTGTGGTCAAAGTCTTAGAGACAGAAAGTCAAATCGTGGTTGCCAGGGGCTGGGGGAGCGGGGAGGGAGGAGTTTTTGTTTAATGGGTCCACAGTTTCAGTTTTGCAAGAGGGAAATGACTTCTGAAAATGGATGGTGTTCTGATGGTTGCACAACAATGTGAATGTACTTAATGCCACTAAACTGTAAAAATGGTGAAGACGGTAAATTTTATGCTATGTATATTTTATCACAATAAAAAACAGAGGGGGGGAGAGAGAGAGAGAGAGAGAGAAAGGGAGAAGGCGAGAGAAAGAGAGACAGGGCTTTGGAACAAGAGCAGCCAGCGTTGAATGCTCGCTCTGCCATTTCTTGCTGTGTGGCTTTGGACTATCAGGAAGGGTTGTTGTGGAGATTTGGACCAGGTTCTGGTATTCAGTGAGCACTAAACGAGTGGTTAATATTGTGAATGATCTTCACTGCCATGCAGCACTCTTGGCAGAGCAGGGCCTCAGAAGACGGAAGCAACTTGCTCGAGTCCACAGGGCCATTCAGCCACAGAGTCAATAATGAATCCCCTAACTCCTAATTCAGTCCTTTCATCAGGAAGTGGGCACATGCTAGGAACCAGGATTCCCAAACGCCTGCCCCCAGAAGGGCCGTTTTGGCCAAGATACATGGAACTTGACCCTGAAAAGGAGCCATACCTCTACGGGTGTCCCCCCAACCAAGCCTCCCATGGGCCTCTCCCCAGCCAGGGCCCGGTCTTTTTTTTTTTTTTTTTTTTTTTTTGAGACAGAGTCTCACTCTGTTGCCCGGGCTAGAGTGCCATGGCGTCAGACTAGCTCACAGCAACCTCAAACTCCTGGGCTGAAGTGATCCTTCTGCCTCAGCCTCCTGAGTAGCTGGGACTACAGGCATGCGCCACCATGCCCGGCTAATTTTTCTATATATATTTAGTTGGCAAATTAATTTCTTTCTATTATTAGTAGAGACGGGGTCTCACTCTTGCTCAGGCTGGTTTCAAACTCCTGACCTTGAGCAGTCCGCCCGCCTGGGCCTCCCAGAGTGCTAGGATTACAGGCGTGAGCCACTGCGCCCAACCCAGGGCCCGGTCTTGATGGCAGAAGTAGAGGGGAGGAGCAGACTAAAGGGGTGAGGACTTGGCAGATTTGGATTTGGAACGGCAAAGAAGAAAAGGAACTAGTCCTTGTTTCTGAGTGACATGGAAGGAAGGAAGACAGAAAAAACACAATAAGGCCCTCACCGGAGCCGCAGAAATCCGGCGGTTCTTGCCAGGTGTCGCATTCTTTCGGTTGGCATAGCGGGAGGCATAAGTGCGGGGCGGCACCTGAGGGGGCATGGTCTTGCTCCGGGCCACGGGTTTACCAGCGGTGTCCTTGCCAAAGTCCAGGGGCCCTCGGCCCTCCTTCCAGCTCCTGGTGGCATCCCGCAACATCTCTGCATCGTAGGTTGACTTCAAGTTGAGCCTCGTAATTGCATCATTGATACCATCATAGTCCACAGACCCCAGTAGGCGCCCCTGACTCCCACCTCCTGGCAACTCTTCCTCTTCTAGGATCCGATGCCCTAGCAGTTTGTCCGGCGGTGATTCAACCAAAGAAAAGGTGTTGATGTCACTGGGCTGGGAGATCTTAGAGGATGAGGGGGAACCCTTTCTGGGAGGCAGGGGAGGAGTATCCCAGATAGAGACTCGGGGAGGCAGAGGAGGTGGGGACAGTTTCTTGCAAGAGTCATCTGTGTCCCCTGGTCTTGTGGACAAAGAGGATCCCCCATCTGAACCATCAAAAATGTAGAGATAATCTCCAGGCAGGGAGCCTTTGGGCCAGGGATCTGGGCCAGGCTGGGGGCCCTGGGAGGTAGAGTGGTCAGGCGGCCCTTCCTGTGGGGACAGCGAGTTGTAGTTGAGGGTAGGATCGGAGCCAGAGAGACCGCGTAAGAGCTTGAGGTCAGCCCGCCTTCCTGTGGGCTTGCTGTAGAAGTCCAAGACAGGCTCATCCCAGCTGATGAGAGAAGGGTCTGTGTTCTGCTTGGCTCTGCTCTCCTCCTTGTCGTGCCGGAGCCGGGACAGTGCATCATACTCCATCTGCAGGGCTTCGGCCATTGCCAGCTCTTTGCGGCTGATGCCCACCGACTCCAGGGACTTCCAGTGTTCCCCATTGCCCTGAGTCGAAGACATGGTGAAGACGGGGGACAGAGGAGACAAGGAAGTCTTCTACTTCCTGCCAATGTCAGGTCTGGGGGGCTGTGACATGGTGTCTGGGCACCTGCAAGGCAGAGGTAGAAATATCAGTCATTCAGTCACAAAGAGAGATTAACACTCTGATTTAGGTGACATAATCTGGGCCAATGCCTGTTTCTTCTGTGTCTACAACAGATGGAAAGGAAAAAGAGATACCAAGACCACTTTACCCATCTATCTACTACATCCATTCACCCACCCAGTCATCTATACATGTCTCTGTCTCTGGTCCCTAACTCCTTTCCTCACCTCTCCCCCAGGAGAGAGAGAGGCACCCTCATCAGCCAAGAGGTATTCACCTATCATGTGACTCCACCATCCCACTCCTACTCATCCAAGAAAAATGAAAGCAAATGTCCACACACAGACTTGCACGTGAATATTCACAGCAGCTTTATTTGTACCACCCAAAACTGGAAACAACCCAAATGCCCACCAACAGGTGAATGGATTTTTTTTTTTATTTTAAAGAAAAGTGAATGGATTTTTTTTAAATGTTATGTGTCTACACAACTGAATACCATTCAGCAATGAAAAGGAATGAAGTAATGATAACTGTAATAACATGGATGAATCTCAAAATAGCTACGCTGAGTAAAAGACACCAGAGACAAAGGAGTATGATGAGTCTGTATGATTGCACGTACATAAAATTCTGGAAAATGCAAACTGATCTACAGTGACAGAAAGCAAATCAGTGGTTATGTGGGGAAAGAGTAGAAAGAGTGGTGGATTAAAAAGGAGCATGAGGGAACTTTTGGGGGTGATGAGTATGTTTATTATCTTGACTGTGGTGATGGCTTTGCTGATATTCACATGTCAAAACTTATCAAATTGTACACTTTAAATATGTATTAGTTTGTCATATGTCAATTACACCTCAATAAAACTGTAAGTGAAGAGTACAAGGGAGCCCTGTTAAACATACCTTATAATTACTCAGCTTGCACTGGGAAGCTCCCAAAATACACCATTATGTGCAATAAAACAAAGCTTACCAACCGGTGAGACCCAGGTGCCTGATGGATTACAGGTGTGCCCAAATGCTGATCTCCCTTGGCCCTCAGGAAGCCAGACAGGACCCCCAGGCCTGCTGCCTCTGGCTACCAGCAGCCCCTACTAGCATTGGTACTCCCTTTTCTAGAAGCCTGACATGAAAACATGAGAAGTACAGAACCAATGGTTGCAACAAGATCAGCCTGACCCCGTGGTTCTCAGCCCTGGCGGCATATTAGAAACACAGGGGGAACTTCTTAAAAGTGCAGATGCCCAGAAGCTCTCAAGAGATTCTGATTTCATTCTCTGCGGTAGGATAATGGTATTTTTAAAATGTCCCTAGGAGATTCTCACCTATAGCCCAGCTGAGAACCACGGACCTATGTCTGTATGTGTGTCTGCAATTAGGCTGGGTGACTAATTGAAGTGTGAAGTAGTCACTTCTGACCTTTAGCACCAATAGCCAAGAAGCTCACAATTTCATAAAATTATCAAAAATTGTTCATTCCATTGTACTGCTTCACCCAACAGATAACAAACATACGATACACTATTCCTCACGATTAAAAAGTTGAAAACATCAATAGGAAAATGGTCCAGATAGATTCTTGAGTGGCAAGTGTCATTAGATTCCAAATAAATTACGACAAAGATATCCCTTATCCTCCCAGGACCCGGGTGCATCTGAAGGGCCACGGCTGGCTCAGGGAATCTGACAACCATCACCTTTAGGAAGTAGTTCCCCAAAGAGGGAATAGCCCAAGCCCAGCCTCAGGGGAGCTGAAGCAGCTCTTCGCTCATTTCTCTGCCTGTTGAATTTCTCTGCCTTTCCGCAGCTCCCTACAGATGACCTTCCATCCACAGAGGCATGAGGGAGTCTTGCTATTTGGAATTCAAAGGAGCAGATGAACAGGTGGATACAGCCAGAGCCTGGCTACCTGGAGCTGGGCAATCAGCCCCAGGAAAAGGAGGTCCCAGTGCCTTACAGATAGGAGAGGTGAGATCAGTGCTCAAAGTGGGACTGAGCTTAAGCCTCTAATCCAAGGAATGATTGTGTATTTTCAGCCCTGAGCTGGGACAAGCAGCATATTAAGATTTGCCGTAGCCAGGAACCATCGTGAGGAGGAAAACTGAGCCATTGGAAATATTCTCTCTCAACTTCCTGCCTCTCTTCCAACGCTAACTTATCCACACTTGCATCAGTGTCACTTTCCTCATTTTGGTCTCAGGGGAAGGCAGGTTCCCACCTCCTGCTGAGGCACAACCCTCTTATGCTCCGTCCACTTGATCTTCTCCAGGATAAAGCTGCGTGAATTTCCCTTCCCTCTCCTGTATCCTCAGCCTCTTCTCCTCAATGTGGCTTCTCTCCTCAGCAAATAAACACACTTCTTCCACCCTTAAAAAGAAAGGAAAAACCCTAAACACCTGCCCTTGACTTTTTTTTTTTTTGAGACAGAGTCTTGCTGTTTCAAAAAAACCCGGGCTAGAATGCAGTGGCATCAGCCTAGCTCACAGCAACCTCAAACTCCTTCCTGCCTCAGCCTCCCGAGTAGCTAAGACTATATGTGTGTGCCACCACGTCCGGCTAATCTTTTCTATTTTTAGTAGAGACGGGGTCTCCCTCTTGCTCAGGCTGGTCTTGAACTCCTCACCTCAAGCAATCCTCCTGCCTGGCCTCCCAGAGTGCTAGGATTACAGGCGTGAGCCACCACACCTGGCCGCCCTTGACTTTTTGTCCTCTCTGCTCTTCCTTCCCTTCTCAGCCAAGCTTCCCGAGACAGCAGACTACAGCCGGTATTTCCGATTTCTCCCTTCCCACGTACTCTTTAACTCGCTGTAACCTGGTGTCGACCCCCAACATCCCACTAACACTGCTCCAGCAACGACACCCAGGCTGCCCAACTCAGCAGGCGTGATACTGCTGCTGCTACATCTGCCCCTGCAAACCATTCCCTTCCTCCTTCAGCCCTCTCCCCTCCGGCTTTCATGACGCTATTTTTCCTTGTCCTCCACCTCCTTCTTTGTCTTCCTCTTCCTTTGTCCACCCTGATATGTTGGCATTGGCTCAGGATTCCACCCTCAGCCCACTGTGAATTCTCTACCCCCTCTGCTTGGGCAATCTCATCTATTCTTGTTTCCTATTCATACCACTCACATGTGGATGATTCCAAATGCGTCTCTGTCCTTCAAGTTCATATGCCCACTCATATCTCAAAATCCAAATGTCCAAAGTGGAATAATCATCTTCTCTCCTCCCTACAACCTGCTCCTCGCTCCCGGTTCCCCAGTGCAGTCATTGGCACCGCCCAGTTGCCCCAGCCAGAAACCTTACAGTCACCCTAGACACCTACCTCTTCCCTTTCACCCCATATCCAATTGCGGAGGCCTGCCAACTTTTCCTCTGCAAGACTTCCCAAAGCTAGTTCTTCTTTCTACCCTAACTGCGGCTGCCCTAATTCAAGCCCTTATCTTCTCTCACTTGGGCTATTTACAATGGCCTTCTAAGTTCTTTCTCCTACTAAGCTCTCCCTTTTCAAGGCTTTCTCTACACAGCAGCCTGAGGGCTCCTCCTAAAGTGTAAATCTGATCACCTCCCTCCTTGCTTAAAGCCCTCCACAGGCTCTCTATCTGATTCCTCTATCAGACCTTCATTGCAGCCCCCCTATCCCTCTCAAAATCAACCAATCGTCACCGTGTATCTGATACCTCTGTGATTTGGGTCAAGTTCTTCTTTCTCCTGGGCGTGCCCGTGTGACTCTAACTCACCCTTCTGAGACATTGCTTGGACAGCATGCTCTGCAGGAAGCCTTCTCTGAAACCCCAGATTGGACCCCTTCTTTATGCTCCCAATAGCAAACTGTATATCTCAAACATGGTCTTAAAATATTTTATTAAAAATTACGTGTTCCTGGAACTGTCACCCCCACTGAGCTCCTCGAGTTCCAAATTCACCTTATTTCCACTGAGAAAAATGTATTTGAAGTAGAATGTGAAGACAGAGCTTTCTGGCAGTGAAGAGTTGTTAGACGTGGAGATGGGCGATCAGGGTGCGGGTGGTGTGCTTCCTTAAGGTCCTTCCAACACGGGACTGGGTTTGGCATCTGCAAGGCAGGTGCACAAATGGACAAGAAAACCACACAAAGTGCCTTCCAGCTCTGGGATTCTTTGACTCAGACCTACCGATTCCCCTAATTCAAATGTCTCAGAGGACTCCAAAGTCATAGGAAATAGAAAGAAAGGCCCAAGGATGACCCAAGCAGGCCCCGCTCCTGAGCCTCTTTCCAGACTGCAATTCAGATGGAAGAAAGACGAGCTACCCCTTTCTAACCACCGTCCCCCTGGCTCTGGGCCAGGACACCACTAGACTGTCTCAACCACACAGGGAAGGAAGCCCAGCCTGCGGAGAGCTCTCACGCCGGGCCACACTGGCAGCTGCTCCTTCCAAAAAGCTCAGCAGTCAGCTCACTGTGACGCTGAGAGATGGTGGTGAGGAGGCAGGACAGACAGCATCCCCTGCAGGACCAGGAGAGCCAACCCCAAGGTAAAGTGAAGGTTCAGACAGCAGCCAGGCACAGGGAGTCCAGAGAGGCAAAGGAGAAAGGCGGGAGCAGCAGGAAGAACTTGGCTTCCTCTAAGAACTCGAGCCCCAGATTTCATTTTCCAGAGGTAGGAGACACACACAAAGTATTTTAGGAATCAGGGTCTCATGTTTCCTGCCTCCCTCCTCCCTTTCATCCTCTGCTGGGTTGACACATTAGAAATTGCTCTATTTCCTTAGTCCTCAAGGGCTACTAGGGATTCTGTAAAAAAAGCAAATAGCCACGTAGGTCCCAGGAAAGAAGAAGGGCAGATCTGCAGCCCATCCAGGAGGAGATGACTGGGGCCACCACTACTATGCAGCTCAACCCCAGAGAACACCCCACACATTCTATCTATGTGAATGAACACCCCCTGAAAACAACAAAGAAAACCACGTGAATGGCGTCTCCTGGTGTTGTGCAACTTGGTAACCTGGCTGCGTTCTCCCCTAGTGTCCATCTCTTAGAGAGCAGATGGAAATCATCTGAAAGGTCCAAGACAGCCAGTTTCCTTTCACCACCTGCACGCACTATTGTTAACATTTCCCTGCATTTGCTCTCTCTTTCTCTGCTTAATCATTAAAAACTTCAGCTTGACTCTCCTAAGAACAAGGAATCCTCTTACACAAACACAATGCCATTAACACACCCACAAAATTTAGCATTGACACAATATTATCTAACATCCAGTCCACATTTGAATGACCGAGATTGTCATCTGGGAAGTTTTTTAAACACACAAATTCCTGGCCCCTACCCTGGAGGTTCTGATTCAGTAGGGTGAGTCCCTGGACTCAGCAAGTTTCAAAAGCCCCTCAGGTGATTCACACGTGCAGCTGGGTTTGACCCCACAAACTAGAGTTTCAGAACTCTTAGGAAGACAAGGAACTGGGTAAAGGACCCCAAAAAGCACCAGGCAGTCAGCTGATGAAGGAAGAGGGCATGCTTGTGGCCAGGCAGGTCGGTGCCAGGGTCTAAGCAGCACCAGGCACCAAACTTAGTCCACACAGCTGCCCGCAGATGGCTGGGGGAGGCTGGCAGGGGAGGAAAAGGGATCAGGGCAGAGTGACACAATGGTCCAGAGTCAAAGGGTAGAGAGAAAGGAGAGGGCACTCCCTCCAGTGGAGCTGGCTCTGTTCAGTCCCCAGCCCAGAGAAGGAGGGGCCCCAGGGGCCAGCACTGAAGCTAGTGGCTAGAAAGGCTTCCTGCTGTCTTTCTGGAGGGCACCATATCAGAGTTGTTCTTCTTAGGACTGGGAGAATCTAAATAAGTCTGGGTAATCTCCTCCCTACATCCTGAACCACAGACTTGTTTCTCAGTGGGTGTTGAGTACCAGCTATATTCCATGCCAGGCACATATATACATAAAGACTAGGAGTATTCAAATGACCATTGCACAATTCCAGGGAGCTTATAATCTCACAAAGATGATAGATCTATACATAAATAATTAAATCCCCCCTTGGGGCATAGGTGGGAAGGCACTGCATGTCTTGGAGCATATTCACTGAGCATGAAAATGGAGAGCTCTCAGACAAGGTGGTAAAAAATACAGAGGGTATCAGCCTTGGGTATACTGACTTTTGGCAGTTTTTCCTAAGAGAAGAGAACCAGTTCTAGGACTGCCCTAGGAAGGGACCCTCAGCACCTCCCGTCAGGGCAGACAAGGTCAAGGGGTGGGAAGCCATAAGGACTTAACCCCTTTGGCTCCCCGATTTTTCTCTTCAGAGAGGACCCCTGCCTCTTTCCATCCCCCAGCACCCACACTCACTCATGCCCCAAATCCTACTGGCTTTGCAGCCCGGGACCCATGTCCCACAGCTCACTCCACACCTGCTGCCCAGCTCCACCTGCCCCCACAACCCCCCTCTAACAGGGAACACCAACACGCCCTGCCCGGAATCTGACTCCTCCAGCAGGAAGGTATATCAAGAAGGTCAAGTAGGACAGCTCCCTGCCTCCAACAGATGTGCATCTGATCCCTGCTTCCGAATTTAAAACCCATAGGTTTTATACAGCTCTATAAGCTTCTTTAATGTCCAATACTGAATCACATGCACCAACAAGGTCTTTCGTTTATCTAGCCTATGTTCTGTTCCCTCTGTGCAGCTCTCATTTAGCTCCAAATGTTAGGTGATAAATAACTGCTTGGGTTTTCTTTCCACTCATGCATCCATCCCCTCTCTAGCATCTTCTTAGTCAAATTAAAGCAGCCCCACCTGGTTCAGCATTTCCTACCAGGACTTACTCCCTATTCCTCTATTCCCTTGGCATACCCTGGACTCTCTACTAATTCAAAGACAAAGTGGATACAAGAGTTTTATAAAAAGTCTTTCTGGGTTCCAGATGAGCAGAGGGACAGGTGCTAGGAGCCTGCTGATACGTGGTTAGATAAAGTCAGGTTCACATGCACAGCTGCCTTTAATTCAGAGCCCTGGGGTCCTCCATTCCAGCTGAGAAACGTACTTGGTCAGCTGGTTCTGTTCACATGCACAAACAGAATCCTTGCAGATTCTGGGCTCTGAGTACGAGGAGAGACAGGGATGGAAGAGGTGAGGCGGCTTGTGGCTCCTGTACAAACTTTCCTTCCTCTAAAGCCGGCAATTTGGATCTCAGGGCCAGGGACCAGGAGCTGGCAATCCACTGAATGGAACGTTTGGCAAAGAGGGAAGCGAAGTCTTGGCAGTGTGCAGATTTCTAACCCAGGAATCATCCCAGGAGCCAGAGCAGCCACATCTCCACTGTCTGGTTCACACTTCCTACTTCCTCCTCCCACTCCTCCCTCATGCTGCAGCCCAGGAACCAGCCCGTCCAGTTCACCCCAGGTTCCCTCTAAGGGCCATGGTAGTTACGAGGGACTCTTCCAGTTTCCTCAGCCTCCCAGAGAAAGGCGGTGGGACAGGATGGTGGTGGGGAAAAGGGCCGGTCCCAGGGTGCCTTTTTGCCAGCCCTGGCCTCCAACGGAGGGGACTCTGGTGGAAACTTCTTCACACAGACTTCACACCAGCCCATCCCAAATCAGAAAAACCACCTCAACATTTCCAATCAACAACACCTAGGATGCCTGAGACGCTCTGCAAACTCCACAAAGTAGAAAGGAAGCTCCTCTGAAGGAAAACGCAGAGTGTGGGCAGAGAAGATGGGGACACAGCAGCTCTCTTTAGTCCTTTCCCACCCACCCCCACCTATCCTCCTCCTCCTCAGCTTTGCTTCAACACACCGTTTGCTTCCTGAAGGCCCAGACTGTCACCTGTCACCTCCAGCCTCTGTTCAGCTTCCTTGTCTCATGCCCTTGGGAATCCAGTTCTCCGGGATTCCTGTGTGGGTGGGGCTGCCTCCCTGGAGGAGGCCAGCCCATTAGGCAGAGTCCATAAAGCAGGTCACAGCTGTTCCCATCCAGCCAGGGCACCCAAGTGAGGACAGAACAGACCAACAAGGCTCTGCTTGGCCTAGAGGACTCCCGAAGGGAGAAGATAAGAGGACAGTGAGTCCCGACTCCCCAAAGCTTTGAGCTGGGCTGGGCCAACCCATCAGGGTCTGCAAGGAACAAGGAGGCAATGCTGAGGGGCGCTTCAAATGAGGGCCCAACCCCACGGCAAGGGAACAGGGATATACGTCAGGGTAACTGCAAAGGCATCAGACTGACCAGAGGGCACCAAATAATGCCAGTGAGACCATCCTCTGGAAGGAGGGTATCTTTGCTGGGGGCCAATGTTTTTATTGAGTGTTTCCCATTCATTCAATCATAACAATTCTTTGGGTATTTACTGGTCGCACCTATCTGAGACTTTTTTTTTTTTTGAGACAGGGTCTTGCTTTGTCTCCCAGGCTAGAGTGCAGTGGCTCGACCATAGCTCACTGCAGCCTTGAACTCCTGGACTCAGCGATCCCCCGCCGCCAGACCCCCACCTCAGCCTCCCAAGCAGCTGGGACTATAGGCAGGCACCACCATGCCTGCTAATTGTTTTATTTTTTGTAGAGACAGGGTCTTGCTATGTTGCCCAGGCTGGTCTCGAATTCCTGGCCTCAAGCGATCTTCCCCCCTGGGCCTCCCAAAGTGCTGGGATGACAGGCAAGAACCACAACCACCATTGCCACACCATAGCCACACCATTCTAGACTTCTGAAAGGTTCTCTCTCTTCTCGATGACAAGCTCCTCCTTTCTGTCACAGAGGAGGAGATGCAGGCCCACTAAGGGTAAGTGGCTTTGCTCTGGGTCTCTCACTGGAGCCACAGCAGAGATGGGAAGGGGCCACAGACCCGATGTGGGGGAGGCTAGCACGGTGGTGATACTCAGAAACAGTCCTGGCCCCAGCTTTGTGCTCTCCCTCCACAGTTTATACACTCAGCACAGATGTGCCAGGGTCCTCAGAAGGACCCCAGGTACTTGTACCCAGGACGATCACACACACAGTAGGCAGGGCCAGCAGCCCCCACATGGGGGTGCATCTGTGGAAAAGGTGGGGGGACTGCCTATAAGCCTGGGTGCAGGAGCGCCGGGCAGGTCCAGACTGCGTGGGTGGTGGGCTGCCAGCAGCTGACAGCCACCTGCTCAGCTCTGAGCGGGGCCAAAAGAAGTCAAGCAGAAAAAGGCCCAGCCAGCGTCCATGGGAACCGGCTGAGGCCCCCACACCACACTGGGGCAAGCTCTTTGCCTCCCTCTGGACAGGGAGGCTCTGCACCACGTGTCCACCAGCCCCACTCGCTGTCCCTCTGCCACTGCGGCTTTCCTAAACCAGCAAGCCAGACACGTGGTCTGGTAACAGAGCAGAATATCTTCATTCAATGCTAACTCCCAAATCAGGACAATCCCTGATAGACTACCAGGGACACAAAGCCACAGTAATTACACGGACTGCACACACCCCCAAACACCCCACACCTTCCCCCTCGAGCCCCACACACATCCACACCATCCCCCCACATTACACACATGCCTCACACCCTCCCCTACTCCGTGCTTATTCCATGTCCCTACACCCTCCCCATACACACCTTACACCCCACACCCTCCCCATGCATACCCTACATCCCCACACCCTCCCCGTGCACACCCTACACCCCGACACCCTCCCCATGCACACCCTACACCGACCCCCCCACCCTCACACCCCACACGCTCCCCCTCGCCCCCCTACACCCCGCACACCGCCCCCATGAACACCCTCCACCCCCACACCCTCCCACACACCCTACACCCCTAACACCCTCTC